>CAJQZJ010004856.1:1271445-1288384 GCA_907164525.1 Lophiomys imhausi
GGGGGGGCTAGGTAGTACTTCTCCTGAAGCAAATTTGGCCTTCTGACAACATACAAAGCGTTATCTTTCAATCCGGGTTAAAGAAGAAATCATTCTGTCACCTTGGAGCTAAACCAGCTCTAGTGTATATATTTTGAGATCCCAAAGGACAATCTGCCTGCATCGAGACGGCCTTTTGTAAGTAGCCTCCAAACCTAGGTCCCTCCAAATCCCATGTGTGTGTCTCTGAACTCTAATTATTGGTAACAGGGACCTGTGTTTCTCATCTGAAGGGATCAAAGATGTGTTCCACCACTCCTGGATCGAAGTTTTTCTCTATTTAGAGTTTGCCCTGCATCAGGCTGACCCTGAGCTCCGGGATCTGCCTGTTTCTGTCTCCAGTGTGCTGGGAGCTGGGACCAAGGGTGTACTCTTCTTGAATGGTGGGACCAAGAGTATGCACCCTCACCTCACCACCCCGCTCCGTATGACTCCAGAGTACATAAGACCACCAACTCTAAGGTGCCCCCACCCCCCCCTGTCTCCGCTGAAGTCAAAGGCATGGGCCAATACCACAATTCTCTTGTATTTTACCTTAGCTCCACGTCTTCTCTACACCTGGAGGTCTGCAAATCCAGGCCGAATGGCTGTATCCTCTGTTCCATTCACAGTGTTTCAGCCCTGCCCCCTGCCTTTTTTTTTCTTTTCTTTTTTTTTTTTTTTTTTTTAGTTAATAAATTTATTTGTTGCTTCAGGTTACATCCTTATCATATTGTCCCCTTTTCCCGATTCCTAGCCCCACCCGCCCATGCTCTACCCCCTGACCCTTCCGTCTTGTTCCTCTGGGGTGGAGTGTCCCTGCCTAACAGTCTCTCACCACAGATCAGGAGTCATATGAGGGCCAAGAGCCTCTTCATTCACCGGGGGCCTACGAGGCAGTACTGCCAGTGAATGGTGTCTCATTGCTACTGGGGGAATACTAAAAAAAAAGACCAACAAACACACAAACCCACAAAAACAAAGAATATCAACAAAAAAAGAGAGGAAAAAGAGAAGGGAAAAGGAAAGAGAAAAAAAGAAAAAAAGAAGGAAAAAGAAAAAGATAAAAAAAAAATTATGTCCTTGTTCCTTTTGATGTGTTGGTTGTAGTACAGATATCCTGTACGATATAGTTAAAATCCTACTATAAGTGAATAGATGCCATGTGCATCCTTCTGAGACTGGGTTAGCTCACTCAGGATGAGCTCCTCTAGATCCATCCATTTGGTTGCAAATTGCATGATTTCATTGTTTCTGATAGCTGAGTAATATTCCATTATATAGATGTACCACAATTTTTTAATCCATTCTTCAGTTGAGGGACATCTGGGTTGTTTCCAATTTCTAGCTATTACAAATAAGGCTGCTATGAACATAGATGAGGAGACTTCCCTATGTCTCCGTGAGAGGTCCTTTGGGTGTATACCCAGAAGTGGTATGGCTGGGTCTTGAGGCAAGATTATTCCTAGATTTCTAAGATATCGCCAGACAGACCTCCATAGTAGTTGCACAAGCCTGCACTCCCACCAGCAATGGAGTAGGGTACCCCTTTCTCCACACCCTCGCCAGCATGCGCTATCATTTGAGCTCTTTATTTTAGCCATTCTAACAGGTGTTAGGTGGAATCTGAGGGTCGTCTTGAGTTGCATTTCTCTGATGATTAAGGATGTTGAACATTTCTTCAGGTGTCTCTCAGCCCTTAGGGATTCCTCCTTTGTGAATTCTCTATTTAGCTCCATCTCCCATTTTTTGATTGGGTTATTTGGTTTCTTGGCATTTAGTTTCTTGAGTTCTTTGTAGATTTTAGATAATAGCCCTCTATCAGATGTGGGGTTGGTGAAGATTTTCTCCCAGTCCGTTGGTTGCCGTTTTGTTCGAATGACAGTATCCTTTGCTTTACAGAAACTTTTCAGTTTCATGAGGTCCCATTTACTGATTGTTGATCTCAGGTCTTGAGCTGTTGGTGTTCTGTTCAGGAAGTTGTCACCTGTGCCATTGAGTTCGAGGTTTCTCCTACTTTTTCTTCTAGTATCTTTAGTGTGGCTGGCCTTATGTTAAGGTCTTTGATCCACTTGGAATTAAGTTTTGTACAAGGTGATAGGTATGGGTCTAATTTCATTCTTTTGCAAGTGGACATCCAGTTGGACCAGCACCATTTGTTGAAGATGCTGTCCTTCTTCCATTGTGCGTTTTTGGCTTCTTTGTCAAAGATTAGTTGGCCATAGGTGTGTGGATCCATGTTTGGGTCTTCAATTCGATTCCATTGATCCACTGGTCTGTTTCTATACCAGTACCATGCTGTTTTTATTACTGTTGCTCTGTAGTACAGCTTGAAATCTGGGATGGTGATACCTCCAGATGTTTTTTCATTGGACAAGATTGATTTAGCTATTCTGGGCTTTTTGTTGTTCCATATGAAGTTGAGACTAGCTTTTTCCAGGTCTATAAAGAATTGTGTTGGTATTTTGATAGGAATTACATTAAATCTATATATTGCTTTTGGTAGGATAGCCATTTTTATTATGTTGATCTTACCTATCCATGAGCATGGGAGATCTTTCCATCTTCTAAAGGCCTCTTCCATTTCTTTCTTCAGGGGCTTGAAGTTCTTGCTATATATGTCCTTTACATGCTTGGTTAGAGTTACCCCCAGGTATTTTATGTTGTTTGTGGCTATTGTGAAGGGGGTTGTTTCCTTATTTCTTTCTCGGTATATTTGTTTGTTGTATAAAGAAGGGCTTCTGATTTTTTTGAGTTAATTTTGTATCCAGCCACCTTGCTGAAGTTGTTTGTCAGCTGTAAGAGTTCTTTGGTGGAGTTTTTGGGGTCGCTTATGTATACTAACATATCACCTGCGAACAGGGATAATTTGACTTCTTCATTTCCAATTTTTATCCCTTTGATCTCCTTTAGTTGTCTTTTTGCTCTAGCAAGGACTTCAAGTACTATATTGAAGAGATATGGTGAAAGTGGACATCCTTGTCTTGTCCCTGAGTTTAGAGGAAATGCTTCAAGTTTCTCTCCATTTATTTTGATGTTGGCTACTGGCTTACTGTATATTGCCTTTATTATTTCTAGGTATGGTCCTTGTATGCCCGTTCTCTCCAGAACTTTTAGCATGAAGGGGTGTTGGATTTTGTCAAATGCTTTTTCTGCATCTAGCGAGATTATCATGTGGTTTTTTTCTTTCACCTTGTTTATGTGGTGAATTACATTGATAGACTTTCGTATATTGAACCATCCCTGCATTCCAGGGATGAAGCCTACTTGATCATGGTGTATGATACTTTTGATGTGTTCTTGAATTCGGTTTGCTAGTATTTTATTAAGTATTTTTGCATCTATGTTCATGAGGGAGATTGGTCTGAAGTTCTCTTTCTTTGTTGGGTCTTTGTGTGGTTTAGGAATCAGAATGACAGTGGCCTCATAGAATGAGTTTGGCAGTGATCTTTCTGTTTCTATGTGGTGGAAGAGTTTGAAAAGTAATGGTGTTAGTTCCTCTTTGAAGGTCCGGTAGAATTCCGTGCTAAAGCCATCTGGCCCTGGGCTTTTTTTGGTTGGGAGATTATTAATGACTGTTTCTATTTCCTTAGGTGTTATTGGGCTGTTTAAGCTGTTAATCTGATTTTGATTTAGTTTTGGTAAGTGGAATTTATCGAGGAAATTGTCCATTTCGCTTAGGTTTTCAAATTTAGTGGAATATAGATTTTTAAAGTAATGTCCGAATATTTTCTGGATCTCCTCAATGTCTGTTGTTATTTCTCCCTTTTCATTTCTGATTTTGTTGATTTGTGTTCTTTCCCTTTGCCTTTTAGTTAATTTGGCTAGGGGTCTGTCTATTTTGTTGATTTTCTCAAAGAACCAACTCTTGGTTTCATTGATTCTTTGTATAGTTCTTTTTGATTCTAAGTTGTTGATTTCAGCTCTAAGTTTGATGATTTCCTGTCTTCTGCTCTTCTTGGGAGTGTTTGTTTCTTTTTTTCCAATTCACCCAGCTTAGCTGTTAGTTCACTAATATGAGGTGTCACAATTTTCTTTTTGAAAGCACTTAGTGCTATGAACTTTCCTCGTAGCACAGCTTTCAATGTATCCCATAGGTTTGGGTATGTTGTGTCTTCATTGTCGTTGGATTTTAAGAAGTCTTTGATTTCCTTCCTTATTTCTTCCCTGACCCAGTGGTCATCCAGTAAGGAGCTGTTCAATTTCCATGTGTGTGTAGGCTTTCTGTTGATTCTTTTACTGTTGAAGACCAGCTTTATTCCGTGGTGGTCTGATAAGATACAAGGTGTTATTTCAATTTTCTTGTATCTACTGAGACTATCTTTGTGACCAATTATGTGGTCGATTTTGGAGAAGGTTCCGTGGGGTGCTGAGAAAAAGGTGTATTCCTTTGTGTTTGGGTGAAACGTTCTGTAGATATCTGTTAGGTCCATTTGTTTCATGATCTCTGTTAGACTCAATATTTCTCTGTTTGTCTTCTGTCTTGATGATCTGTCCTTTGTTGTGAGTGGGCTGTTGAAGTCTCCCACTACTAATGTGTTGTGATCGACGTGTGCTTTAAGTTTTAGAAGTGTTTCTTTTACGAAAGTAGGTGCCTTTGTATTTGGGGCATAGATGTTCAGTATTGAAATTTCCTCTTGATGAATATTCCCTTTAATGAGTATATAGTGCCCTTCTTTGTCTTTCTTCATTAACTTCAGTTGGAAGTCTGTTTTGTTTGATATTAGGATGGCTACTCCAGCTTGCTTCCTGGGTCCATTTGCTTGGAAAACCTTTTCCCAGCCCTTTACTCTGTGGCAGTGTCTATCTTTCGTAGTTAGATGTGTCTCTTGTATACAGCATAAGGAAGGGTCTTGCTTGCGGATCCACTCTGTAAACCTATGTCTTTTTATTGGGGAGTTGAGTCCATTGATGTTGATGGATATTAGTGACCTGGGGTTGTTATTTCCCATTAGTTTGGTATAGGCGGTGGTTCTGTTCCTCTTTTGGTTTAGTTGCTGATGGGTTTTCTATTCCCTTTGTTTTCTTGGGTGGAGTTTTCTTCTCTGGGTTGGGATTTTCCTTCTAGGATTTTCTGTAGGGCTGGGTTTGTGGGTAGATATTGTTTAAATTTAATTTTGTCATGGAATATCTTGTTTTCTCCATCTATGTTGATAGAGAGTTTTGCTGGGTAAAGTAGTCTGGCTGGGCATCTATGATCTCTTAGGACTTGTAGTATATCTGACCAGGCCCTTCTAGCTTTTATCGTTTCTGGGGAGAAGTCAGGTGTAATTCTGATGGGTCTGCCATTGTATGTGACTTGACCTTTTTCTCTTACAGCTTTTAATATTCTTTCTTTGTTCTGTACATTTGGGGTTTCAATTATTATGTGGCGAGAGGAGTTTCTTTTCTGGTCTTATCTGTTTGGTGTTCTGTATGCCTCTTGGATTTTTATTGGCATCTCTTTTTTCAAGTTTGGGAAGTTTTCCTCTATGATTTTGTTGAAGATATTTCCTGGACCTTGGAGTCGGGAGTCTTCTCTTTCCTCTATACCTATAATTCTTAGGTTCCGTCTTTTCAATGAGTCCTTGATTTCTTGGATGTTGTGGTTGAGAGATTTTTTAGCCTTCTCATTTTCTTTGGATGATGTACTGATTTCTTCCACTGAATCTTCCATGCCTGAGATCCTGTCTTCCATCTCTTGCATCCTATTGTTGATACTCACATCCGTAGTTCCTGTTCTCTTCCCTTGGTTCTCCACTTCCTCTTTTAACTCTGACTGTGTTTTGTTTATTGTTTCTATTTCTATTTTCATGTCTTGTATGGTTTTGTTCGTTTTGTACATTTCCTTCTCCAGCTTGCTTGTTTTTGTATGAAAATCTTTCATGGCTTTTTCCTTTTCCTGTTCAAGCTCTGTCACCTTGGCTTGGAGCTCTTTAATGGTGTTGTTCCTTGTTTTGATTTGTAGAATTGTGGTTTCTTTGAATTCCTTCATAGATTTAAGTTCTTCTTGCAGGGACTCTATCACTTTCCATACTGCAGAATTGTCAATGTTTTCATGTGTTTCTGTTGGTGTGTGGTCATCCGAATTGGATGAGCTAGGGTGGTTCTGCTTTGTTGGAGTCATAATTCCTTGATTTCTATTTTTTTTTTTTGACCTTTCGCCATTGGATGCATTTAGCTGTCTGTTTTCTGTGCTTGGAACCACAGTGGATGATTTGGTGCAGGGGACGAGTTACTTGGCTATCTGTCGTAGCTTACAGGGGGATTTCAAGGTCACTGTGATTTTAATGGCCAGAGGCACTGTGATCTGGTGCAGCCTATTCCCAGGTTGTGAGTAATGGACCAGGATTGTTTCACTGCTCCCAATTCAGACTTCTCTATGTTGCACTCTGAGTTATCAGCCTGTAATGGTTCTGATGGTATGGGCCTGTTTGCCCAGGCACAGATTCTGTGGGCTTTGTTTGTCGTCCCGGAGGCTGACAGGGTCTGGCTCCACACCTGATATGTCTGGATTTTCCAGGATACAGCTATGGTCCTGATTTCTGGTTTCTCTCTAGTCTTCTCGCCACAGGGCTGGACCCTGTGCCAGATTCCCTTCCTGTCTGCGCCGCGGGTCCCGTGGGTACCCCAAGCCCCGGATCCTCCGGCTGCCTGAGTGCACCTCTCGTCCCAGCAGCTCCGCCGTGGGTGCACGGACCCCTGGCCCCACCCACGCCTGTCTCTCTCCCCAGATGACCTGCTGTGGACTGGCGGGGATTTGGCCCTGCCAGCAGTGCTCCCTCCCCAGCTGTGCTACCGTGAGTGTGCGAGATTTGGCCGCTCCCGCCTGCTTTTGTGTTCCCAGCTTCCTGCGCCCTCTTGGAACCTCCTGCCCTCCGCTTCACTAGCGGCTGCGGACCACCCGCTGAGCCCCCTGTTTGTTCCTTGCTAAGGCTTCCACTATCTCGCAACCTTTTCTAAGTGGGTATAAGTTCAACCTGATGTGTGGGGAGCCCAATAGGACAGCGATCTATGGCCAAGTGGACCCTGATTCTGCCTGCTGTAAGTTGGGATCGATCTTACCAGGCACCTCACCAAATGGGAGTTCCCGAATCCCCGGTTTAGTGGCGCGCGCGCGTGCGTGCGTGCGTGCGTGCGTGCGTGCGTGTCTGTCTGTCTGTCTGTCTGTCTGTCTGTCTAGCACCTCCGGTTTTTGCACAGTGCCCAGTAACTCTGTGTTTTTTTATGGCTCTTTTTTTTCCCCGCGTTCAGAATGCGTCAGTGTAGGTCGCCGCCATCTTCGCTCCCAGCTACTTTTTAATTTTATTGACTTTAAAAATGCTTTTTCTGCTTTAACTTTATTCATCTAGTAATTATGAACTCTTAGAACTTTTGCTAATGTTGCTATTTGATTGTTATAGAATTTTGGAAAGGTTGTATTATGGAGACTGTTGTGAGATATAGACTATTTGAAATGTTAAAAATTTACTTTAGGTAGAGTTAGGTAGCAGATCTATATACCTCAGGGTCAGCTGTCCTGTAGAGATTAGGCTTTGGGCTTTTCACATACTCTCTGATCTTGGAGAGTTTAAATACTGGAAAGTACCACTTGAAACCAAAATTTGGCATCAACAGTTACATATAATACCTCATGTCTACTTGTAAGTTGTGGATTAGATCTGTCTTGTGGATAGTCAAGTTTTGGGGCTGGTACAGTACATTGAAATCTGAGTCCTGTCACTAACTATACTGAATGGTGGTTATGCTGGGTGCCCTGTCACAGGTGCTAATGTAAAGACAATATTCATCCTATGATAGAGAAAAACCCTGTGTTTTTCTGTCACTTCCAAGTGCATTTCAGTAGATGACTATATGTTAACATTCTCAAAATGTTATTTCATTCTATAGATTAAATTATTCATAGTTCTGAGTTGATCTAAGAAATCAACATGATTATGAATAAGAAGTGTTATCTTGTGATCTTGATAGAATGTTCTCTCAAAGAGTTTTTTTTTTTTTTACTTAATTTGAGGGGGAGAGAAAGAGAGAGAGAGAAGAGGGAGAGAGAGAAAGAGTATGTGTGTGTGTATAACTGGATTTATAAATGACTTTCATATATGAGCCAGTTTGTCCAGCAAGAAATTAGGATGATGCTATCTGCCTGCTACTGTGTTTTTAAAATACTTGATAATTTTCATGCATTTAGAAAGATTAGAGACATCCCATTTGTTGTAGAATATGCAGAAATTTTCATTTAACTCAACCTTCCTCTAAGCAATGAATCTATATCATACTGTATCTTTCTTTTACTGCCTATCATTGTCAATATATGGCATATGTAAATTTTGACTAACTTTAATTTTCTATATAATAATTAAATTGCTAATGAGTTGTCAAGTATACATTTATTTGCAAGCAGACTTATTTTCTTTCTTGTAAAATAAAGAAGTTTAAAAATAGTAAATGTGGTATTTAAGGGGATAGGAAAGAAGATTTTTTTTTTTTAAACCATTTTCAAAATATCAGTTCTTCAGGTGCTGGGAATGTTGCAGACCGAGTTTTGGCTCAACTGTTAACAGAAATGGATGGGATTGAACAGCTGAAAGATGTGACCGTTTTGGCAGCTACTAATCGCCCAGATAGAATAGACAAGGTAAGAAAGAAGATGATATGGATGTTTTAAAACCAAGAAGCAGATCATTGGATTTATGTCTTTTTTTTTTTAAAGTTTGTTTTGTTGCGTCAACTCTTTAGTTTTTCAGATTTATTTTGAAGATACTGAAGGATGTGGAACAGGTCTACTGTTTTGTTACATGCTGCGGATTTACTGCTTCCTGTTAACAGACAGCAGAAACCCAATGTTCTTAGAGAGCTAGCCCCGAAGGTTCAGGATGGTTGCAGATGGAGTTTGACTGTGCGTGACCCATTTTACTGCTTCAGCATAGGACCCTGGGAAAATCTAGTCCCAGGTTCCATTCTCAGGTGACTGTAACCAATGCAGTGGAGTGTTGGAAGACATCCTTTTCTGAGTGAAGATAGATGGACTGGACTAGCTGTCCTCTTCCTAGCTCAGGATCTCATCATATCCTTTTATTGAGAAATGGAGAGTATGACAGACTCCAAGACCACCCGGGGAAGGACCCTGTTAAGGAAAGCATTTTGTAACTCTCCAGTATCCCCATACCGCCTCACTACTACCAGAAACTTTCAGCGTATTTCACTATAAAATTAATTTAAGACTTGCTTTTTCTATCTAGTTTAGGCTTCTAGAGAATGTTACAGTGTTTTCATCTATGCCATGGTAAATGTCTAAGCTATTTCCTACTCAATAGAATCAGGTCGCCTACCAGAATTTTATAAATATGCTGTCCTATCCATCACTTTCACTGTGTTAGAATGAAATACTGTGTTTCTTGTTTATTCTGTTAGGGTTTCCCTTTTTTCAGTGCCAGCTCTTACAGACACCTTTGGTTCTTGAAGTTCTCTTAGCATTAATCTTTTAGAATGCAGTTTCTTAGGCTAGTTGTTTGTTCAACTAGTCAACTCCTCCACATGATTGTATCTGTAATTTTATTGTATGACAGTGTAAAGATTTATGGCCCCTAATCTTGGAGTAGCATTGGGACTTGGGGATTTGGAGGTAGTGGAATTTACTTTTTGACATTTCTAATCACTGAGATTTTGGCACTTAGATACTTAAATTTGGGAAGTTGAGATTCTGTGTTTCGTTTTCTTGGTGAACAGTATTTCATGCGGTCAACATAGAGAGGTGTATTTAAAGACAGGGTAAGTGGGCTTTTCTGCTGTGTAGCCGTCCTGATGCCCTGACCCTCATGGAAAGTTGCAGCACATAGCTCCACTCTTCTCCTAATCCTATAGGTGTTGACTCACGAGTAGGCTTTGCCTCCTGGCCTCAGGCTTCTAGCACTCAATATTCTACTGCAGAACCAGTACTGTTAAAATTTGAGAGCTTCTGTACATAAGGCTGCTTCCTTATGAAAATCTGATTATGTCCTTGATTTATCTTATTCACTTTTCTTCTCCCCTCCCTTATTTTGTGGAGAAAAAACAAAAAACATATGTGTCTTTTCTTTAGACTCCATCCCACCAGTCAGTGTTTTCCTTTTCCATTTTAACACCTTGGGTTATTTTATATGGCATTTTTATTATATCTTTAGCATTCTTTATTTTTTGAAACACACACACACATGATTATTGAAATTTACTGCATTTGTTTTAATTAACATATAAAATAATAGGTTTCTTTATGGTATCTTCACATATACATGTTGAATACTTGCTCATGTTAACCCCTACTACCCTCTTTTGTTTCCTGTTCCTTGCATTGCAATTTGCTTACTGCATGTGACAGTTATCTTTCTGAGTCTGGATTCTTTCACTTTGCACCGTGATCCCCAGTTCTGTCCATTGTCTTACAAATAACATTTCTTTTTTTTACGCTGAGTAAAACTCCCTTGTGAATGTAGACAAGGTTTTCATTATCCATTCACCTGTAGGATAGCTAAGGAGACTCTATCTTGATTACTCTTGAGTTGTGATGCAGTAAACACGAATGTTGTGTTGGATAGTTTATGTCAACTTAACACAAACTGAAGTCATCTGAGAGGAGGGAATCTTAGTTAAATAACTGCCTCCATAAGTTGGGCTGTAGGCAGTCCTGTAGAGCATTTTTTTAATTAATGATGGGGTGGGTGATCAGCCCATTGTGGATGGTGTCATTGCTGGGCTGGTGTTCCTGGGTTCTACAAGAAAGCAGGCTGAGCAAGGCTGAGGGAACAAGCTAGTAAACAGCTCCCCTCCATGGCCTTTGCATCAGCTCCTGCCTCCAGGTTCCTGCCCTCTTTGAGTTGCTGTCCTGCCTTTCTTTAATAAAAAATAGTAATTTGGAAGCATAAGCCAAAGAAACCCTTTTCTCCCCAAGTTGCTTTGATCATGGTGTTTCATCACAGCAATGGGAACCTTAATTAACTAGGACAGATGTGTAGCTATTGCTGACCTGTGCTGACTTGGGTGCCTTTAGGTGTACTCCGAAGAGTGGTGAAGCAAGTCTTATGTTACTTCTGCTTTGATTTTTTTGAAGCCTGAATACTGGTTTCCAAAGTGGCCTACACTAGTACATTCCCACCAGCAGGGTTTAGTGCCCTTTTATTGCCCTTGTCCTCTCCAGCATTTGTTGTTTTCTTGATTGTCATTCTGACTGGTGTGAGGTGGAACCTCAGTTTAGTTTTGATTTGCATTTCCCTCCTAGTTAAGGATGTTTAAGATTATTATTTTTTCTTTATTGGTTTTTTGTAATACTTTTCAAAACTGTTCCACTCAAATTGGCCAATTATTGATTGATTTAGGGGACACGTCATTTTTTTAAACTATGTATTATGAATTTTATTGCTATTTATGATTTAGAGTTAGCAAAGATTTTCTCCCACTCTGTACCCTGGCTCATCATTTTGATGATTATTTTCTATGCAGAAGCTTTTTAATTTTATGTAATTCTATTTGCTTAGTTTTATTGTTACTTCCTAGGTTGTTGGTATCCCTTCACAATGTAGTTGCATATTATGTCTCATTGTCCCCCATCCATATAGTTTCAAAGTGTCAGGTCTTTAGACTTGATTCCTTTATTATTTTGAGATTATAGTATAATTACATCATTTTCCTCTCCCTTTCTTCTAACCTTCCCATATACTACCCATTCTTACTCTGTTTCATTAATTGTTGTGCCATACACACACACACACACATATTTATTCCTAAATATAATCTGTTTTATGTTACATGTATGTCTTCAGGGATGAGTATTTGGTATTGGATAATCAATTGGTGTACTCTCCTGGAGAAGAGTTTTTCCAACTCTGAGCAGTCCGTAGTTGCTTCTAGTTCTTGTGTCTTGATTCATTTTTTAATCATATTTTGCATGTTGTAAGAAATAGGAATCTAGTTTCACTGTTCTACATTTGGATATTCAGACTTGCCAGCACTATTTATTGCCAAGGCTGCCTTTCCTCCAATAGATGTTTTGAGCACCTTCAAAAGTCATGTGTCTATAACTGCATGAGTTTATTTGGGGGCCCTGTATTCCCTTTTCATGGTCTGCTTGTCTGTTTTTCTTCCAGTACCACATTGTCTTTGTCAGAGGTATAATTTGAAACTAGGTATTCTGATGCCTTTAGCAATTGCTCTTCCAGCTGAAGATTGCTTTGACTCTTTGAAATATTTTATGCTTTCAGATGGATTTCATTTTACTTTTCAGTTTTTGTAAAGAATATCATTGGAATTTTGATAAGGTTTACCACATTGGACTTGCAGATGCCGATATATAAATTTCAGTAAAAACAATCATTTTCAAAATATTAATTCAGATACCTTAAGTGTGGAAGATCTTTCCATCTTCTAGTATTTAGTTTTGTTAAGGCATGATTAGGAAGAGTCTCATTCCACAGTCCCAGATAACATGGAGTTCACTGTGTAACTATATAACACAAGCTGGCTTCAGACTTTCTATTTGAGTATTCTAAGTGATAGGAGTATAGGTGTAAGATGTTTTCCTCTTTAAGCCTTTTGCTGTCGTTCTGGGAATAGCCCTTCCCAAACTTTGATCTTTCTAGGTATTTTAGAAGATTCACAGTATCACTACAGGGCCTTTACATAATCAAACAACAAAATTAAGATAACATATATGACCAAGATGGACAGGATCAGAGCAGTGGTTCAGAAAGTAGTAGAATAGCTTAAAATTGATGGGACACCAGTGGTGGAAAAGTTGGGGAGATATGCAATGAACTTAGCTTCCATATTCATGAAAATTATTCAGTCCATTAGTTTTCTGTGTCTTTTGGAAATGTAGTAGACAATCTGTTATATCATTAAAATCTACCATTTTAAGTTTTATTTTTACAGAAACAGGTAATAATAAAGCATTCCTAATGCTTCCTAAAAGGGTGTCATTAACAAAGCTTGTGCTTTCAATATCATTGTTGGTTTTGGATACTACCTTCCTATACTCACTTACTTATTACAAGTTTCTTTTAAAATACATCCTAAAGAAAGCAAATATTATCCAGGGATGGAAACATGACTTTTCTTTTTAACTATGAGATTTCAGAAAAGTGGCAAAGGAAAGCAATAAGATGATGGTTGTGTTTAAAAAAAACAAAAAACAAAAAACAAAAAAAACTTGACTGTAGAAGAACACCTTGTGAGCTTATAATATTTAGGTTCTATTTAATACACTTTCCTGAACACTACAGATAAAAAAAACAATTTTATATAGATCAAAAATATCTAGTTGTATAATTTTGTAAAGTTCCTTCCCTTTTATTGCAAATATTCTTAGATTCCTGAAGTTTGGAACTGATGTTGAGATCATCCTGGAAGCAAAATCACATATTGAATATTTTAGAACCATTAGTAGAATTAATTTGATAATGTTTTAAGATTCATACAATATTAATACTGATGAAGTGCTGTATTCTGTGTGGTACTCACTGTGTGTGTGTATGGAGTATTTGAAGTAGTATTGGTGAACATATAATAAAAGAAAGGCTTCTTTTAATGCATTCAGTCTAATTAGAATATCTAGACATTTAATTATCCACTATAGTCATAAAATGCAAGTGATCCAGACTGCAATATTTTAGTGATATGTGCATTTGGAAAGATTGTGAAAAATTAGTCTTTGGTCAGACACTGCTGTCTGTCTGTTCCTTGACCTTGGATTTAGTGTTGCAGTTACTCTTCTTTGACACAAGATGGCGGTGCTCACCTGAAATGCTTCAATGCAAGCTCCACTGCTTCTCAAAACAGTATGTTAAGGAAAGAAGTGGAAGTGCCTCTGGTTTCACAAATAACAGTTGATAACCTTTGTGGTGGTGTGTGCATTGTGTAATTAATATAACAGATATCGAAAAATGTAAATTTAGATTTAAAGTGAGTTAGAGATAAATGTGAGGAGATCTTTAGAAAGGGAAAAGTTGAATTGTGAAGTGATTAATCAGTTAATCACATGTTATACTAAATAAAAGATTCCAGATGTAAAAGACAGCAATGTATACTTACTGAGTCTATTTATGTGACATTCTGAGAAGGCAGGACTGTGTGTCAAAAATTAGTTCAGAGTGGCTGAACTGCAGGGATGACTCAGCAGTTTAGAGTACTTGCTGCTCTTCCAGAGGACCCAGGTTCAATTCCCAGGGACCCCCCCCACACACACACACACACCCAAGTTGCAGTTCACAAGACCCGTAACTCCAGTTCCAGGGACTCCAGTGCCCTCTTCTGATGTGGTGCACATACATGTATGCAGCCAGACAAATCACTCATGAATATAAAGTAAAAATAAGTAAACCTTTTAAGAAAAAGTAGATTTGGAAGTCTTAAAGAATTTGTCACAAAGTAGCATACCAAACCTTTTTGAGATTATAAAATGTCCTGTGACTTGGGTTTGAGATGATTACTAGGCCATGTGTATGTGTGAAAATCCTTAGATTTTGCACAAAATATTTAGGTTTTCCAATATTATAAATTACATCAATTTGATCAGTAAGAAAATACTCTTGAACAAAAAACGTCTTACATTGAAACAGCTGAAGAAAATTTTAGCATGTTTGTTGTGGGTGAGGCTTGGTACTCCTTATCTCTTCTCAAAGCCTTTGATTCTCTTTGACAACCCATTTCCCCAGACATCACATTACCCCTGCTTTATTGGGTTCAAAGCTACATCTACTGAAAGGACGCTTTGTTTCCAACTCTACTAGCTGGGGTTCAGCTCTTTCCAGTAGGAAGATACGTAGAGAAAGATGTGCTCTGTTAATGCATTGGACTAGAGCTAGAGATTTTGGCGATCCTTCAGTAACATGAGTCAGCTCATTCAGTTTTGCTTTGGTTGTATATTGTGTGGTATAATACAGTATAATCTAAATTATCTTTCCATTCTCTCCCCTACTGCCTTACTGCAAGATCATCATCTAGCTTTATAGAACAGGAGGGCAGTTGAGTCAAAATAACGAGTAACAGTGTCATCTTCCGTGGCTTTTCAGTCTGTGATCAAGAGTAATGTGTGCAACCCAAATTTACCCAGAGAATGACTTGATTGCAACCTTACTCAGAGTTGTGTTTTGTTCTTTAACACACACACACACAACAACAACAACAACAAAAGCACAGTAAGCTAGTTGTAAGATTGTCTTCTAGATGTCTGTTCTCATCCTGCCCCCTTCACTTTGTGTGTTAGAGTATATAGAAGTAGTTATGAAGGTGCATAAAAACAGGTTAGTGTACACATAAGAAATATGAACTCGGGGCTGGAGGGATGGCTGAGCGGTTAAGAGCACTGGCTGCTCTTCCAACGGACCTGGGTTCAAATTCCAGCATCGATATGGCAATTCACAGCTGTCTGTAATTGCTGGGAGCGGTAGTGCACACCTTTAATCCCAGCACTCAGGAGACAAAGGTGGGCAAATCTCTGTGAGTTCAAGGATTGCTTGGACTACAAAGTGAGTCTAGAAAAGCGGTGGCTACACAGCGAAACCTTGTCTCAGAAAAAAAGAGGAGGAGGAGTAGAAATTTGAATGCAGTAGAAAACACTGAGCAAAGTGAACAAGATATTTTTAAGTATATCTATTGGATTTTTTTTGTTTTGTAATTTCTTCCCTTAGCATCATATTTGAGGGCTTAACACTCCATTTGCTTCTTTAATAAAGTTTCTGCCCCCTTTTCAGATGTTGGCAGAAGCCTGACATTTTAGTGAGTGTAATAATTTTATGAGACTTACTCTTCTGTAAAATGTCTTAATATATCATGTGCTTAATGTTTGTATCTCTTTTATCTATTCATATCTACAATCCATAATGGGATCTTCAATAGTTACATATATTACTTGATGACTTGAGTACAGTTTGGGACAAAGGAGAAGAGTTAAAAATGGGGAAGGCAGAGAAAGGGTGAAGTTGTGTGTGGCCACTTTTTTATTTTTGTGACTTTATGTATTTTGACAGTTAAAGAGTAAACATTTGTAAAATAGTTGATCTATTTTTCTTTACGCTTCCAGGAAATTTTAATAGAAGACTGAGGGAAGTGAGTAGATATAAAACTAAGAAGATACGGGGACACCATTGTAGGTGGTACCTATGTTTGTGGAATTTTTGGAGCCCAGACACACCCTTTCATATACCATTGTATCTGGTTTTCAAGTTTCTTGACAATAGTGAATAGTTACTATAAAGACTGTATAGCTGACAAAGTTATGTAGTCTCTGGCCCCTTAAGGAAAAATATTGCCTCTAAACCAAAGAAAGTAAATCTTTGTGGACCATAACTGTTTAAGTTTTGACTATTGTTAGATCATTCACCAAATACCTGGTTTTTTGTTTGTTTTTGGTTTTTAGGTTTTTCGAGACAGGGTTTCTCTGTGTATCCTTAACTGTCCTGGACTCACTTTGTAGACCAGGCTGGCCTTGAACTCACAGAGATCCACCTGCCTCTGCCTCCCGAGTGCTGGGATTAAAGGCATGTGCCACCATGCCCGGCTCAAATACCTGTTTAGTACCAGTATGTGCCATGTAGTAAATGAGGTCATATAGAGGGTAATCCAGGCATACCCTATAAAAATGTTTGTTTTTGTTTTTTTTTTTTTTTACCACTTACAGTACAGCTTGCAGAAAGCAGATATTCAGCTTATCTAAAGCAATGGAGTATCGATCCTCAAGCCCCGTAGGAAAAGAGCCCAGCAGTTGTCTGGCATTATGTAGATACTGCAATCCATTTTCTCTCTCTTGTTCTCCTGGTTGGTTGGTTGGTTGGTTTTTAAATGGTGTTCAGACATTTTCTTACATTATGTGTTACCATGCATGATATCATACTCTATGTTCATTGATATGTGTAGTACTTACAACACTACACACACACACACACACACACACACACACACACACACACACACACAC
>CAJQZJ010004856.1:1288394-1368705 GCA_907164525.1 Lophiomys imhausi
CACACACACACACACACACACACACACACACACACACACACACACACGTATATTTTTATCACTATTTTGTTTGTATCATTAGCAGGGATTAGCCTACTTTGTGAGCTAGGAGGCTAGGAGTTGGCCATTACTTCCTTCTGTCATTTCTTCCAAAGGATTCTCTTGCTGTTTTCTAATTCAGATGTTTAGTGCAAGTGCCTCATTTAATGAAGTTTTGTTGTTTTTAGACATTAATTGATAATGTGTTCCCTGCATTGTGATTTGTAGGTATGTGACCAGAGAACACTTGAATTCTAATTTAGCCTAGAATTTGGTGTTCTGTGATTGTCATGAGTATCTAAGTTTTTAGCTTCCCCAGATTTCTTGTTTAACAGGATAATAGAAACAATTCACTATTCATTTTGAAAATCAGGGAAAACCATTGAGCAAGAAAGAAGTTGGCATTTCTAGTCATGAAGTTTGTATATACATGAATGTCTGTGACAGCATATGAAAATAATACAGTGGAAAAAGTAGATTTTTTTTAGTATTATACTTAATTTCTATGTTTTTAATCAAATATCTTCGTTTTTTACATTTATTCTTCACAAACCCAACTTCTCCTTTTCATAGTAGAATTTATGGCCAGAAAAGGAGATGTAGGATAATATAAGAGTCTCTAAATAAGAGACTCGAAATATTACCATCGAGTTTTTTGCTCTGCAGGGGTAGTTGAAAGAATACAACTTTATAACCATTCTTAAAATAGTTGGTAAATCAGAGTTCATTAGAACTAATTTCAGCTATAATCAGTGAGTATCTGAGCTATCTAAGAAGCTAGACAGCTCTGTATGCAAGAGGGGACAGTAAAGTAACTCCTGAAATGGCTATTCTATGGTGTGGCTAAGGGAAAGGTTTTTATTGTGAATAAGAGGGACAGAATATCCAGAAGCATATGAAGGGTTCAGAGCATAGAGAAAAAGACACTAGACTGAAAATGGCCAGGCTATCTGGTAGAGAGGCAAGAGAGCATGCACATCTAATCAGAAAATTTAAAGCTTGGTCTAATACCAAGTGTTCTAAACATTCAGGTTCAAGTTATAGGTATTTAACTATTTATCCATTAATGGAGAACACTGCTATTTGTGGATGATGTCTTCTGTAGAACATGACAGTCCAGCTTGCTTTTTGCAGTTTTCCTCTTTCCTTTACCCCTGAGGACACTCTCTCTCTAAGATGAATCGCTGTTAGTTTTTGTAGCTTCTGTCCATGTAGAAATACTTCATTTTCCTAACTGTATTAAAAGTATACTTATAAAGACACCGGTGATTATAGAAAAATTTAGTCTTTCTGGCCACCCACCCCTAAGATTATTGTTAGCTGCAATAACACTGTTTTCTGTTCTGTGAACTCTGTTCTTTCATCTCAATTGAATTTATTATTTGTCATTATGATGTAGGAATTAGACAAAAATGTGAATCTAGTCAGATCACTGGTTGTGTTTTTTAATTTAAAATATTCCCCATTTTTTCCTCCCCATCATGCTATTTTTCTGGTTCAGTTCTTTCCCAGAGTTATTGTGGTTGCTCTGAATTGATTTCTCTGACACTGGCTTCTTCCTCTCCCACTTTATCATTATTGTATTCTACAATGTTTTTTGTAAAAGAATGTCTACTATCATTACAGTGTTGAAGAACTGAAAATCGTCTTTTGACTGCTCAAGTGGGGCGTTCCTGGCTTCCAATACCTCAGCACCTGTGCCTGGCAGTCTGTGCACATGCTGGGCTTGTTTACTTCCTCCATGTACTTTTACTTCTCATTGGCTGTTGTGCACACTTAATACCTTCGGCATTAGCTGCCTAGTTTCTGTCCGGAGGTTTTGTTGTTGCTCATCTGTTTTTCTTACTTGGTGCATCTAGTCTTTGTTTTCTCCTTGCTTCTCTTTTGACTTGTTCAGTCATCCTTTGCTAATTTATTTTTCTCTCAGTCTGAAAACTTGAGCTCAGAAGACATCAAGTCACTTTGAATAATTCTCAGTTAATAGCTGGTATGTGGTTATTTGCCCACCGAATGAAGACAAAGATAGAAACATTTAAATGCTATTACTACCACATAAATTTTGTCAACATGAAATATTTGGTTTTCATAGGAATTCTAATGAAACCGACAATTAGGAAGAATTCTTTTCAAAAGATAGTCTCATAATTTTATCTTGTCTCTTTTATAGTTGTAGAAATTTTGTATCAGCAGGGGGCAGTCAAACCAAATTTCATTGTGCTATCATATGAAAACATTACATTTTTATTTCTGTCAGAGTTGTTCTCTGTAGGACATAAACTGTATTTTATAAAGCATTTATAAGAAAAATTCAAAGCTCTTTATTGGTAAGTCTGTTGGAATTGTGATAAATGTGTTTAGCTGTAAAATAGTCTTTCTTGTTAAATTAAAAAGAGGAAATTGTCACATAAAGCCCATTATTTGTTGGATTTTGATATTTTGTTTGTTAGTTTTGGTAGGTCATCACTTTATGTAGAATACTGTTTTTGTATTTTAGCAGGTTCTTTTATTATTATTATTATTATTATTAAGCTTTTATGTTGAAATGTTTATAAAATTTTTTTTATTTTGTCCTTTGAATTTGGGGATAGTCTTTTAGAGGCTGTGGAATAATGCTTTGTAAAATATAGCTGATTGTTTGGTAGTATTTGTTTTCTTCCAGAGCCTTTCCTGCCAGTTGTCTAATAAATAGTGTTACAGGTAATCTCCCTCAGTGTTAGCCTTATACTTCTGAGGGAAAGACAGTTTATTCTAAACAGTATTTATCATGTACTGGAGGGATCACTATAGCTCCTGTTTCATGTCCACAATAAGAAGATTCAGGAAAACTGCCTTTGTGTAAACACTTGAGTGGCTCCCAGACAAGTGCAGTCCTGTCTACTGGTGGGCAGGAAAGAGCCCTGTCCTGGAATGCTGCTAAGGAAATGTCTTTTGTGTTCCACAGATGATATCCTTAAGCCTTTTAAGAATAGAATTTTAAAAGGACAGCTCTATGTCTGTGCTTCCTTCTGTGTATTAAGTTTTCACACACTTAGTTTAGAAATGCTTTTAATGGGGGACATTGCCTTTGAAAACACGACTTGGTAGTTTTCTGGGAATGTTGGTAGAAATGTCAGGGTAAACATTTAAAGCCATTTTAGTAAGTCATCACCCCTTTTTGTTCTCTTAAAACTTAAAAAAATTGTTGATAAATCTCTTCAGAATTAAAGGATACAGCTTCTACCAATCCTCTTGAAAACTTGCACTGAAGAAATTATGTGGGAAAATGATTTTTTAACACACCAATCATTTTCTTTACAAGTTAGATGTGATAGGGTTTTATTTTGTTTTCAAAATCAGTTGTGTAAGTTTAACTTTGAATGTTTAATGAGTGACTTTTTATTTGTTTAATTATGATAGCTAATTAGAATTCAATATAATTAGAATTATATTAAATTTCTGTTTAATGACTGAAAAATGGTTATGGCTAGTCTTTTTAAGCTATTGCACCCTCTTCTCAAAATCATGGACTTAAAGAATTATGTCGAGTTTCTTGTGTTCGTGGTTGCTTTTCTTCTTCCTTATGATCTCTCATCATTAACTAACTCATTATTTAATAATGATTCTCTACTTTAGCCTGCTGTTTAAAACCCATCCAAACGTACCAGGCCTGATTTTGCATCATATGGCTGAGGCAGGAAGGGTCCTGTCTTGTAATAGAAAACAAAACAAAAGCATAAGAAAACTCAGTGGTCTATATAGTATGTCCAAATGCAGGATTTTAATTGCTGTTGATAATTTTAGAAAACTATTACATACTTAATTATGATCAGATAATTTTATTGATGTACATCATACCTTACATCCTTTTGTTTGCATTAAATACGTTAAGCATCATTCGTCATATTTATTATGCCTGTTCTCCTAAACCTGTTACAAAGAATCCTGAATGTTGGGGCTGTAGAAGTTTTTATTAAGTCTTTGAAAGAGAAAAGAAGATTGTGCTGCCATAGGGCTGCTTATATACATGATGATGTGATGTGTTACTCCTTTGTTACTGAGCTGAGTCCTCCTCCCCGCCCTTTGTGGGCATTGCCCATGAACTTGGCTGCATAATCACTCACTCTTTAGCTATAAGGAAGGGCTGTAATGCAAGTACATAGAAATATATTCTCTCTGGCATATTCAACTTCAGATTTTTAAATGATGCATCTATAATATATTGTATATCTTTTTTTTTGGTCTATCCTTAACTTTATGAATAAGAGACTATTTATTATAATACCAGATCTTACAAAGAGGGACATATACAAGATAAGAAACATGATGAGGTCACAGAGCTGGGAATTAAATTCTGTGAGTTGAAAAATGTAGCGTTGGTGAGACAGCCCCATGATTACAATATACAGTGGTTTATTTACTCCAAAAGAGTTCCTTTATGCCAGCACCCTTTTTCTTCCTATTTGTGCGAGCTAGTGGTCCATTCCATTTCATTTGCTCTTTCTGTAATGTCACAGAGATGCATATGTGCAGTACACATCTCTTGAGAATGGCTTCTTTCGTGTAACGAAATTTGATTGTCTTGCTGTGCATATAAGAAGTTCAGTTTTTATAAAGTGCAGCCCTGGTTAATTTATCTATACACTTGTTCAAGGGCATTTTAAACTTCTGTTACTATGAAGAATGATGTTGTAAATGTTTATGGACAGGATTTTGCATAAACATGCAGTTTTTATCTCTGAAAGCACTAAGGAATTCAGTCACAGAAGAATCAACTGCACTTGACTGTGTAAGAAATTACTATGTTGCTTTCTAAATTACCTAAATTTTGATATGTTCTTATGAAGAATAGGAGACAGGTTCTGATATTCTTACACTTGCTAGCACTTGTGTTGTCAGTTTGGGTTTTTTGTGTGGATGGTTGGCTGTTCTTTGTTGTTGTCTCCCTTTGACAGTCTGCTGGGTACACTGTTGTAGATTTATATGTGTCCTCCAATTTTGCTTTCATTTTTAGTGTATGGTAGATTCCTGTCTATTTTCTGTTGCATATAAACATTTAGGATCAGAGTGTTGATATCTTTGAACAATTCAGTTGGTACTTTTGGGGGGTTGTTTTTAATTTAGATCAGTGTGAGGAGAATTTTCTATATAATAATAATCTCCTTGTCACCAACGTTACCTGTTTGTTTTGTTTTCTTTTATTTAAAGTTTTATAGTTCCTGGTGTAGAAGAAACCCTGCACCTACTTAACTTTATACTACTAGTAGTTATTTTTATTGTAATAGTATTCTAGATTTCTATTCCAGTTGTTAATTTGATAGTATGTCACAATATAATTAGTTTTTATCTGTTGGGCCACCTTTTTACATACACTGGTTCAGCGAGTTACTTTGTAGGTATCTTGGCATTCATGCTACCCATGAATGAAGTTTTTGTTGTTTTTTTTTCCCCCTTCCAATATATATACCTTATTCTTTGTGATCTTTTGCACTGGGTAGGATATCTAGTAAGATGCTGAACAGAAGTCGATTGTGAACATCTGCTTCCCTCCTGATCTTAAGGAGTTGCTTGAGGAGCAGCCAGAGATTCACGATTAACTCTGATGGTAGCTTAGGCTTTGTATGTTAGCCATTTAATAGGTTGAATGCCCCTAGTTTGCCTTGTTTTTAATCATGGGTGAATTCTGAGTTTTGTTAAATGCTGTTGTACAAATGTCAGGTGGTTGTGGAAAATCCTAGAGAATACTGATTGATGTTGAAACATTACATTATTCTGGAATTCTTAGGACAAATCTTTCTTAATTGTTTTATGTACATATGTGTTTATAACTCAATTTGCTAATATTGATTGAAGATTTTTGTATGCTTGTCCCATTTTCTGCTTTCTGTGCTTTTCTTTCAGAGGACTGATTGCTTAGTAAACTGAGATGAGATTAATTTTCTTCTGTAGATTTATTATCTTTAGTAGATAATAGCTCTTTCTCTTTTTATAAAATAAATTTTGTTAAATTATGTCTTTCAGGGAATTTTAGCATTTCACTTAACTTGTAAAATGTATACCAGTAGTTAACCACTATCGGCTCCTATTGTTTAAGGGTCTGTAGTGTTGTCTCTTCTTTCATTTCTCCTATTTGCAGTTGTGTCTCTTTCTTGTTGTGTCAGTTTTACTAGACTATCCTCTCGAGGATATTCTGTCATGACTTTCTGTTATTGCTCATTTTCACACTGTGCTTTGACTTCACTGATTTTTCGCTATTGCTCTGTTATGTTTGACTTTTATTTCTTTTTTGTTATTTCCTTTGTATATGTTTTATCTTTGTTCTCATTTTTGTAACTGACATTTTTGATTATTGACATGGAACTTTTCAAATGCTACAGATTTCCCTCCATACACTATTGTCATTGCATTTCACAGACCTTTAGATGTGTTTTACTTTTAGTCAGGTCAAAGGTTTGATAAATTATTTAGAAATGTGTTGCTTAATTTTTAAAAAATTGGAATTGTCCATATACCTTAGTCATTTTGGAAATTAGTTTGTTATGAACAGAGAATAATTATTTTAAATTTTCTTATATGCCCCCAGTGTATGAGGAGGCTCTTGGCCCTCATATGACTGCTGAACTGGGGCGGGAGACTGTTATTTAGGGACACTCCACTCCAGAGGAGTGGGATGGAAGGGATAGGGGGTAGAGGGTCGGAGGGCGGGACTGGGAGAGTGGAAGAGGACACTATGATGGAGATGTAACCTGAAGTAATAAAAAAATATAAAAAAAATTATTTTGTTTTTTAATGATCTAATATGTGGACCTCTAATTCTCTATGACCTTTGAAAGTGTCTCTGTTGGGTGTGGTGCTCCACCAAGATTATATAATTACATTGCCTGGGAGTACTTTTCTTCCCTCCAGATCCTTCTTTGTAGTATTTTATTGTTTTCTTTTTGGTCCACTACTTTCTGAGAGAAAATTGTCAAATATGATTCTCAATTTATCTGTTTCTTCTTTCATTTTCATCAGTTTCTTCAACCACCTTGACACTTCCTTCTTAAATTCCTACACAGTTCTTACATATTGTATCCTCTCTATTCCCTATATCCTAATTTTCCAGTTATTAACATAGTTATCCACATTTGCTTTTTTCATATCAGTTTTCTATACTTAAAATTTTTTTAATTGAAAATTTATTATTTTGTGAATTTTGCATCATGCACCCTGTTCCTTCTCATCCCCTCAGACTCACCCTCCTCCCTTGCAATCTGTCCCAGCATAAAAAATAAAATCTCATTGTGGAAGCTGCAGTGTGTCTCACAGTGTGTCCCACAATACTCCCTTTTGTCCACACATTCTGCTTACAAATGTTCATTAAAATGACTACTTGGTCTGGTGCGAGGCCTCTGGTTTCTACTACTTTGTCAATACTGGAACTCCTCTTAGATATGCTGTAACTGTCCTGTAGTTTTGGGTTGTGGAACTGGCCTCTTCTTGCACTCCAGCAGTTCATCCATGGGGTAGATGTTTGGGTGGGCCAACTTAGAGCCCTGGTTCTGGACCTACAGGCCCTATCAGGGCCAGTTCTACTATGAAAAGGTGCAGGCCCTGCTTTCCCAAGTGCTGCAGCATGTGAGGGGCAGGAACAGCTCTCCTGCTCTTGTGGCCCCCATCTGGGCCAGATCTCCTGATGGCCAATGGTGGTGAGGGCAAAAGAGAGGGGAGGGGATCTCTCTTTAGCCAACACAACCACATAGCAGACAGAAGGCAGGACTGGCTCTCCCACACTCACTCCCTCAGGGCTGGCTCATGCACAACCCCATATCCAGGACCAGCTGTAGCATGTTACCCAGGCAAGGGGCTGGGACAGCTCTCCTCCTCTTGTGACTCCATCCAGGCCAGATCTCCTCTGTCAGCTAATGCTGGTGAGGACAAAGGGGAGGGGAGGAGTTCCCTCACTTGCCAACACTACTATAAAGCAGACAAAGGCAGGGTTGGCTCTCCCATACTCACACCCCAGGGCTTGGTCATCATAACCCACATCCACAGCCAGGCAGAGTTCTAGTTTCTGGCTTGTTTCCTCTCCTAGGAGCCATTTGGTGCTTGCCTGGTACTGGTCTGATAGTTATCACAGGCTACGCCATGATGCCAAAGTGGTGTTGGTATCCACCTTGCTTTTTTTCCAGGAATGTTAGGCTTCTATTCATTCAGATGTTCATAGGTCAGAACACTGAATGTAGACATAGCCTCTCTCCTCTCTGTCACCTACTGATGCACATGTGACATAGCAGCCACATCTGCAATGCCTCTAGGGGCATATACAAATATTTGTTCAATAAAAAAAATTCATACTATTGTGTGTTCTACATTCTTTAACACATCTATGTTCTTTTATCTCAGTAGACTTTTATATAGTTACATTTAATTACATCTTATGTCTTATACAATCTAGTAATTACTGTTTTATTTTCTTCTGAATGACTGGAATAATTTCATGCCCCATTTTAATTTTTCAATTATTTTATTGGGCTTATACTAATATTTAGTATATCTATCTGTATATGTCTATGATACTGCTATTTATTTCTGCTTGTCCCCTTACTTAAATTTTTTGTTTCCTGCATTCTTTTGAATGACTGGAATAATTTCATCTCCCCCTTTAACTTTTAAAATACATTGGTTTTTTTTTGTATTTGTTTTTTTAGTTTTAGCAATTATATTCATGGCTAAGCTTTCAAGAATTAAGAATCTTTCATTTGAAATAAAGTGTAGAAACCTTACAGCCATCTAGGTCAAGAAAATAAGATAGCCAGGTGTTTTCTGTCTACTGTGTTCTTCCACCTCCCTTCCCTTACCTTCTGTTAGGGACTGTCATTTGTGTGATTTTCGTTTCAACCTGTAGTATAAAAGTAAATGGAAAGTAACTTTAGATCCATGTCTTCTTTTTTAATATTGGTTTATACTTCAGAGGGAGATTACTGTTACAGATAAGGTTTTGTTGCTGTCGGTCATCCATCTAAAATGTGTAAGATCTGGGATTTGTATTCTCACTTCAGGATGTACACATTTGAGGAAAACCTTTTTTCAACTGCCCTTTCTTCTTTTCAGATTGACTCTGCTATTAGCTTCCTTTGTTGGGAAGGTTAATACTACGTGATCATGTGGATGTTGCTATTAGAATTCTGGTTTCCTCTGTGGATCTCTACAACAGAAAAGAATGTGAATGGTCCTTTAAATGAGTGCTAGAAGATTAAGACTTCATCTGTTCTGTCATAATTTCCTTAGAGATGATTAGTGTTGAGGGACCCTGCCTGTCTTTCATTGGAGTGGTACCATATACTTTATAAATAGCTGGTCTTCATTCTTGTGACCATTTATTTATGTAGTCCTAAAGAACAAGTAATGCTCATTCTTGATCTAGATTGCCTATTAGTGTAAACCTCCTAACATCTAAGCAACCAGGGCTAATTATAAACAATACAGCTTTTTTACAACACAGCTTGACATAGCTTCCTTTGCTTGGTTTTTTTTTTTTTCTTGTATAGATGACCTGCACTGGGAATGGGTTTTCAGTCATTTGAAGCTAGATTTGAATTCTAATTTGGTCTTTTTTTGTGAGAAGAGGATTTCTGTCTATAAAATAAGAATAGCTCCTTGGAAAGAGTGTTGGAGAAATGCATGGGAGCAGCTCATGTAAATCGGTTAACTCAGAGACTGTTAGAAAGCACATCCTTGAAACACTGTAGTGTTTATTGGTTCTCTCTCGGGCAGAAAAGGAATGAAAATATCCCTATTTTATGCCTGTTTAAATTTTAAATTGTACTTTTAATTACCTTGTTTCATTCTTAAGTTATATTTTGGAAAGTTTTCCTCTTAATATGCATTATACAATAGCTATTTTGCAGCATTCACTGTAGTAAATTATCATAAATATTCCTTTGGGACTTGTCAGCACCTTTTTCTTTCACAGTATGATAGTTAATGCTGGGCTGCTAAGACTGAGATCTGGAATTTCATGTGTTTGGTGTTTACATGGTCCCTCCTTTACTGGGAGTTCAGTTTCATTTGAGCTTTTCAATTTTTGGGAAATGTTTCAGTGGATTGTTTCTTGTAATCACCTTAATGTTATGAGTAACTTGTAAATCAAAATAGACTGTGTTGAACTTCAGTCTATTTTGAGTAGAATAAGCTGGAAAGTATTTAGCTAGAAACTAGGAAGCCTGAAAAATTAAGAATCCACGTTCATTGTCCTCATTTTCCCCCAGAGGTTATTCTAACTCTTGATAGCCCCATACTGACCTGATAACAAGATTGTCCTCTTCTTCCCCCACTCCTGGATTTCCCTTTGGCCAATGGTCTGCTTTATATCCACATATTTTCCACACAATCTATAATGTGTGCTAATTGAAGTTTCATCTATAGTTTCCTTCTATTTATTCTAAATGTTTGCCAGAATTTTTTAGCACTGTAGAACTGTATGGAAATGGTGAGTTCAAAATAAACACATTTGGGATTTAAAGGTTTTCTTCTTCTTTTAGAACTGTTTCCCATTTCTGAAATTTTATTAACATCTTAAGTCCTAAATGAAGGTTGTATCATCCATTGACACCAGAACCTCATTCAGTTTGTGCTGTGCTTAGAGTAAGAACAAGAATTTAAAGAAGGCATGGTTTATTGGTGTGGGAAATGAGGAAGTGTGAGCAAGTTTGAGTTGTGTGAGAATTATGATAGGCTTCCAGTATTTGAAAGTATGCACACTAGAATACAGTGCCTTGAATATTTCAGAGGATGCAAGACCAAAAGGATGGAACCATTTTAAAAGTAGAGAAGAAAATAAAATACCATTGAGACTCATGTCTAAAGCCTGGCTCCAGCCAGGAGTTGGCTTAAGTTTTTCCTTTTTGGTCTTTAATTTGAGAGCACATTTTAAAATTTAAATGTTTCTATATCTAACTCAGCTTTTATACTAACTTGCATCACAATTTTAAAAACATCTTCTTAGATCCAGAACACCTTTTTGATTCCTAAACAGCTCAAAATTTAACTATGAGACTCTAGCTATCTATTCTTCAATCACCTCAGAGACCTGAGAGGGATAAATATATCTGATTATATAGGAAGTGCAGGGCCCACAGCTTCCAAAACTAAGAAATGACATACCAGTGGCTGCCTGGACAGTTTTCATTTTCTCTCCATACATTACAGCATCAATCTTTAGCCATTTGGCCCCGTTTCTCTGACAGACATTGATTGTAGAGCAGGAATTATGAAGGACTTGCCTACCCTGTCTTGGCAGAGCTAGGCTCTCGACTTACCTGCTTCCAAGTTTTGTCCTTTTTGGACAGCATTCTGTCTACAGTTGAAGCAAGGGGTTTTTCTTGCCAAGAGAAAGGCTTACCACCAATTCAACCATCTCCCACTGGAGATTCTTCGATGCTCATCTTCTCTTTGGAGTAGAATAGGGGGTGCTGTCAGGAGCTGACATGTCTCGATATCAAAAAATCTTAAGAGAACATCTTTGAATGCCATATTCTGCAGATCTCTTGAGGTTTTTGAAGACATCCTATCTATCTCTTATATTTAGATAAGCAAATGTTGCTTGTCTCTTAGCAACTTGATTTCTGAGTAGCTTAGAAAATAACTGTGATAGACTGTCATAGCACCTAACAAAATGACAAGCTTGCATGACTATTAGTTTACATGTCTTAATTATCCTAAACAGTTTATGGCAGTTGGTAGCAAAAGGCCAAAACTTCACATTTTATTTTTAAGCATTAGTAGGTACAATACCTTTAAAAAGCATTACCCTTAATTTTGTATCAATATACAAAAATCAATACCAATGTGGCCAAATACAATTTTAATTTTGTATCAATATACAAAGATTGATACCTATGTAGCCCAATACAATCTTAATTTTGCATCAGTATACAAGGGTCAATACCATTGTGGCCAAATATAATCTTAATTTTGTATCAATATACAAAGATCAATACCGATGTAGCCCAATGCAATATTAATTTTGCATTAATATACAAAGCTCAATACCAATTTAGCCAAATATAATATTAATTTTGTATCAATATACAAAGGTATAAGGGCATATTCAATAATCTGTCCTTTTTTCTTCATCTTTCCTATGTTATGTCTATGTCCCATTTTTTCTCAAGGCTGTTCAATCCTACACAGGAGAGAAAGAAGGATACAGAAAAGAAAAAGAGAGAAGTCCCTGGGTCTACCCTCATGGAGATGGTTAGATAGTAGAATGTTAAAGCCAGGTGCCAAATACATATGGACTGGACATTGGGAATGTATGCTAAGCCATATAACTCTCATAATTGTGGCCTATTTATTTCTGTTGTTTTGTGTTGTATTTATTGTTATAAGAGAAAGAACTATTTGTTGGACTGAAAGGGGGGAAAAGATATACCTTAAACTTAAAAAAAAAAAAAAAGAGGGAAGAGGATGGGGGTTGAGGGGGAAGATGGTGGGAGGATGGGACTGGAGGGTGGAGTAGGGAGGGGATTGTGATTGACATGTAACTTGAAGAAATAAAAAATAAATTATAAAAAAATTTTAAATGTTTCAGATAGTTCAGAAAGTCAAATCTCAATAGAAATTGGATACTGGTGTATTATGGGGCTGTATTTTTTTCTAATTTTGTATTCTTTAATTCAAGCTTTCATAAATGATAAGTAAATCAGTGCATTTAAATTTTGGAAATAGTATGTCTTCATAATTGTTTAGCTCACTGTTGGTTGCTTTCATTCACTTTTATGTTTTTCCAATGGATTCGTTTCTCTTGGCCAGCAAAGCTTAATTAAATTGTATAATTGAGTTTGTTTATATATGATGCATAATATAGTGGTAGTGACTTTTTTTGGCATTGTTCTGTTAGGATCTGAGCCTAAGTCACAGGTGTGTTCTACCCTGCATACTGATGCAAGGGAACCCAACACGTGAAGTTATGCCTATATTACCAATATAGGAAACAAGTGGCAGGTTCAGGCTCCAGAAGGAAGTAACATCTTCAAAATGTTGATAGGCAGTAACTTGAACCTAAAAATTTGACCAACTAAACTGTAATTTAAATATAAGGGGAAAATAATGAGAGAGAGAAAGAGTGGATGTGGGTCTGAGTCCAAGTTAAAATGTACTGTACCAAAATGATCCCTGAAAGAGCAAGTATCCTAGCAAGAAGAGTAGTGTGTTCAGGGTTAGGTATGAGTAGTAGTGGAAAGTAAACATTTAGTAATGTGTGCATTTCCTTAAGTAAATAGTGAGTGTTGGTGATGAAATATTTCATCCATTTACGCAGTAGTTCTCAATCTGTTGGTCACGGCCCCTTTGGTATTGTGTATCATAAATTTACATTATGATTCATAACAGCAAAATTATAGTTATGAAGTAGCAACAAAATATTTTATGGTAGGGGTCACCACAGCATGAGGAACTGTATTAAATGATCTCAGCATTAGGAAGGTTGAGAGCCACTGATCTAGAGTGTAAAGCTCAGGGAGCTGTGGTACTGTCATTTTTATAGCTGTGGGGACAGAAGGAAGAGGTTGGTTAGAGACTAGAGATAAAGAAACTTAGGAGACTCTGTCAGCGGAAACACATAGATAGTGAATGCACTTTAAATACTGACATTAGAAATAGGCACAGTTACAGAACTCAGAGAAGCTGTCAGCTGTCTCCTTAAAAGCAGATAGCAGGCAAATCAAAAAGGCCTTGATTGAGCTGGAGAGATGTCTCAGCCATTAAAGGCTAAGCTCACATCCCAAAAAAAGGCCCTGGTAATTTTGGAAAAGAACAGAATAGAGAACATTGGTTATCTGGTCCCTTGTCATCTGGCTGTGTTGGAGGTTACTGTATCACTTAATCAGTGCCCAAAATGTTTGTTTTCACTGAGACAGCAGTTAGTAACTGAGAGTTTTCTTCAACTGAACAAATAAATATGGCTGGAGATGTAGCTCCTTTGGGAGAATGCTTGACTGGTGTGCATGAATCCCTGAATTTGGTCTCTGACATCTTTTAAACCACTTGATGGTGCTGCGTATAATTCCAGTACTGGGGAGATGTTCAGGTCATCCTTTACCTCTACAAGGTATGTCAGAGGTCAGCCTGGGCTACATGAAACCCTATCTTTTTAAAGGGGAAACAACAACAAAAGTATGCCTGTTAAATTAAAATAAAGGCTTAGTTACCGTGAGACCTCAGGTTAAACACCACAAGATTGGAAGTGGATGCCATTTGGTCAGACATAACTGGGGAGTAGCTAGCATAGCCTGGAATGTTAAACAGCATTGTTCCTATGAGGGTTGTCTGCCAAATCGCCCTTTTCACTATTTTAACTCTAGGCTTTCTTCCATTCTTAGCCATTTTTCCTTCCTTTCATCTGGTAATTCCAAGATCTATAGTGGAATAAACTTGTTTTACTATTGATATTTATGTTACAGTTTTCCTCCTTTGTTATCTTCACTCTGACAGTTTAATTTATTTAAGGAGGACACTTCCTGTGTGTGGTATGCATGGAATACACATGAATGGTAATTTAAGAGAAATCCATTGCTACATTTTCAGTGCCTAAACTGACCTGCCACAATACCTACTTGTGAAGGAGACCTAGTCTCTATAAACACCTCTTTACTGCCTGACATGCCAGGCCACAAGGCATAGGAAGATAAAAGGCCTGAGATTCTCTTTGTGGCCGAAAAGCTGAAATAATTGATGCTTGCCCTCTGTACTTACAGTGAAAACAGACTTTCAGTTGTCATCTTTTTTGATAAATAACTAAAGCTTTAAGGAAATAAGGGCTATTACAGTACTTACTCTGATTTCATTGTTGTAAATAAGGTCTTTTTGAACCTTATTTCAATTTCAAAAATAAAATAGAATTTTTAAATTGACCATAGAAGTAAGTAATAATATCTTCTGTTTACAAGAACTTACTAAGGAATGGGCTCATAGGTCATTTTTCTCTTCTTTAGAAATGGATTTCAGTGTGTTTTTTTGTCCTTAGTGGTATTCCCTTAAATTCTTTGATACATTTGTATAATTGTGTGATTAAGTTTAATGCTAACCTAGTCCAGTAGAAACAGTTCTGTATTCATGTGAATGAAATTTAAAATTCTTTTCTTGAGACAGGGTTTCTCTGTGTATCCATGTCTGTCCTGGATGCACTCTGTAGACCAGGCTGGCCTTGAACTCACAAAGATTTGCCTGCCTCTGCCTCCCAAGTGCTAGGATTAAAGGCACCACATTTTCCAATGTATTTGCTTTTATCTTTCATTTCTTAGAATTATCACAAGATGGTCAGCAAAACAAGGAAGTCTTACTGGGTTAGAAAGTACAAATTCAAGGAAAAGAAAAAAATTTAAAATTTCAAAGCTGGTTTTAAATGGATAATACTAAAGTGATGTGTCATTATGGATTTAAATTACCTGAATGCATTCAAAAGACAGTATAAAGCTCTTACACTAAATTGCAATGTTAAAACTGGAAGTAATTCTAGTTACTTAACTATGTACATAGAAAAACAATAATCTCAGTTTTCTTATTTAGGTATGCATACTGTTCTTTTCCACCACTACTAAAAATTACATGTACACAGTGATTACCAGCAGAACAACAGTGAGTTTTTAGAGAATGTAGCAGAACAAAAGACACTAAGAGTTAAACAGTAGGGATACTTTTCTGGAGAATTGTACAGAATAGGTGGTTACAAAGTGAGTTTTGGAAGCAGATCTGCCAGAAAGTTGTAAGTCTCATAAACAGATACAGCACAGAACAACTCAGTGGATCCCTGGCCAGGCTGGAGCAAATACTGTATTGTATTTTAATATTGTATATGCCATCAGTGTCTCAGGTCTTTCTGCTGTCTGCCGTAGTGGCTGACCATAGTAATGAGAGCTGTCTGAGCTGGCTCACTGCTTGCTACTAGCCTTTTCTAGTCAACTGGGCTTCTGCAAGGTGGGAAAGGAGGCTGACAGTCCTAATTTTCAGTAAGAAGTATGCCTTGGCAAAAGTTAGTGATAGTGCAGAACACACACACTTTTACAAATAATGGTTCTTTACATTTTACTCTCTTTAAAACAGAGATAGTAAGCCGTGAAATGTGTGAAATAGCTTAAGTACATAATGAAACAAATTGTGAGAATAGTGGAAAGATGAGTAGTTCCTAGGAGCTGAGGGAGGAGGGTCAGGAGTAGTAGTGAGCATGTCTAGTAGTTCAGCAGACTACTTTGTATAATTTCATGACTGGATACATGTCACTGTTCATTTCTCCAAACCTATAGACTACAGCTTCCAGATCACCCCATAAAAACTGTCCAGTATGTGTAGCATTTATGATACATACACTTCTCTGGAAGGAACTGATAGTGGAAGAGGTTATCTAACTGTGGAACCTAAAACTGCTCTGAGGAAAAACAAATGCCCTAAAAAATCTCTCTTCTTGACAGTAATTTTGGTAGTATTCATTTAATCGAGTTGCAAGTCACATATGAACAAAGAAACCTAGCATCCATGTAAAATGTATAATCTTTTTTTTAACAAATTACTACATTATTTATTGGTGGAGACATCTATCTGTGTGCCTGAGTGCACACATGTCACAATGGTACAGTTGGGATCAGTGAACAAATTGCAGGAGTCAGTTCTCTCTCTCCACCATGTGGATGCCAAGAATCGGACCTTTCTAAGGAACCATCCCTAGTGTTCTTCCTGTTTGCTTTTGCTTTACTTTCATTTGTGTAATAAATTGAGCCCAGTCTTAACTTCCTTATTGATGTGTGTGTGTGTGTGTGACATTCATATGTGGATAAGTGGATGTCCTTGGGTATATGTACATGTACAGGCCACACATTGGTAACAGAGTTCTTCCTCAGTCACCCCTTGTCTTAAACATTAAGGGAGGATCTCAGTTGAAACCAGTTTATTGATTCAGCTTATCTAGCTACCCAGCTTTCCCAGGGGAACCCCTGTTTCAACTTCTCCATCAGTGTGATTACAGGTAGGTTACCAAGCCTGTCTGATGTTTACATGGATGTGGTGCTTTGAAGTCCCACCCTCATGCTTGCCTACTAAATGCTTTGCCCATTTAATCATCCTCACCCCCCAGCTCCTGCTTCCTTATTTTAATAGAAACTTGTCTGTGCTACATGATCCATGTGTCAGGTTCATCTTGGCAACTTCTTGAAGCAAGTACATCTGCATGGCCTCTGCAGTTTGTGCTTCTTATGCATAGTAGCCAGGGTTCTCACGATAAGAAATGATCTTGAAAATTAGTGTCCTTCTGTGCAGCTATGCTATCATTTTGCCCTATTTTTTTGGTCAAGTATTTGACCAAAAGACTACAGTGAGTAAGTGTCACTCAACAGGAGCAAATCAGCCTCTGATCACAGAGAGGTAAAAACCACAAGTATTATGTTAGCTCCTTGTGCTGTTGTTATTGTTAGCTTTGTTTAGAGGTCTGTCTTTCTCTAGTTTACCTGTAATACAAGCTGATTTGAATGTGCACTGCCTATAGCAGTTATTAAAAGAATGTCTGGTAATGGGAGAACATTTTAATCCCGAGAGTATGCTAAGGAGGTGAAAGAAAAGAGTGAATGTGCTTATATGAAGTTTGGATCATGCAAGAATCTTTTCTCAGTGTTGATGTTAAAGCAAGCCAACTTAAGGGATATGAGAACTGGGAGGTTTCAGTTCCTTCATACCAATGGTTTCCAGAGGGTATCTGCTTTATGAAGTGAAGCTTTTTTTTTTTTAATATCAAATAGGAAAGAAGACTACAAAGAAGGCAGGAATCTCCTTTACTTTACTTCCTACCATCAGTTTTTATGGTATGAAATAAACCACTTTCTAGATTTTTAGGTTCTTCTCCCTTTACCATTATTTTTCCAAAATGTCATATTTCTAAAACTCTTGCTTTTTAAAAAGGAATCATGGTGCTGTTCCATACCAGAATCCATCATTGGAAATGAAACATTCACTAAGATTAATAGCAGATTAGACAGTTCAAAATAAAGATCAGTAAGCAAGTCATCTATTAGCAAGGAACATGTTTACAGTGGAGCACCCAGAATATAGACAAATAGCAATAATTAAAGCAGGAGACCCCTCCTCCAAAATGAAAACAAGAAAAACCCCAGAGCATTGGTGATACTTGAGACAGAATTGGTGATTAACAAAGATGACATTAGATTTCTGGCATGGGAATGGGAATAAGATCAGAGAACAAGTTTAAGTTTTAATAAATGGCACCACAATATATAACAGTAACTCCAAGAATATGCAAAATGAGCAAGCACAAAGAAAAAGACTGTGCCATGCCAAGAACCTGCTTTTAAAAGCAGTTGGCCTTCCTCTTTATCATGAAAGGAGTTGTACTGACAGACCTTCCCCTCTGAAACAGTAAGCAAATAAACACCTCATGTCCTACCATGGTTTTGTTGTTTTTTTTGGTGGTGGTGGTGGCGTCATTTGTCACAGTAACAGGCAGGAGGCCATGTGGATATATGTGGCATGTGCTGCCACTGGAGAGCAAGTTGATGTCTTTGATCAGAGCTGCCACTGATCATGTCACTGTCTGGTCTCATGCCAACGGAGGACATGTGATGTCTGTGATCCGAGCTACATCCAGGGGCCATGTTGATGTTCAAGATCCATGCCACTGTAGGCCATGATGATCTGTGGTCTGTGCTTTCACTGGGGACCATGTTGAGGTTCATCTTCCATGGTGCAGCTAGAGATTGAGTGGATGTCTGTAGTTCATGTATTCCAGACACAATGTTGATGTCCTTGATCCACACTGGTACTGTTGATTTTCGTAGTCCTTTCAGCTGCAGGAAACCATGTAGAAGTCCACGTTCCTTGCTGCAGCTGGTTGTTATGGGCTGGGAAGTATCTGTTGCAATGTTATCAATGACTTCAGACTCATAATTAAGAATTAGAGACATTGAAGGCTTCTGCAGTAATCTGGACAGGAAAGCCATTGAGGAGAGTCGTTAAAAATTATGATAAAGATTCTGCAATATAGCCCTTCACAGTTGTTGGATTGTGTGTGTATGGGGGGGAGGCACATGACGCGGTTATCTTTAAGGGACTGACAATGGGAGATTGACGATGCTCCAGTGAGTATATGGGCAACAGGAATTGTACATGGTTTACGGGGATGGGGAGACACAAGGTAAGAGGGTGGACCTGGTAGGTCTGGGAAGCGAGTGTGATTGGGATGCAGTGTATGAAATTCCCAAGTAATCAGTAGAAATATGTTGGAAAAAAAAGAAAAACTAAAGCAACATTTAGAACCAGAGAGATGAGGTCATATTGATTAAATCTCTCCATGTGGTTCTTAGGCCTTTGGAACTGGTTTACAGGAGGAACTTGGTTTTGCAGATGCCCGGTAGAGAATCAGATTAATGGAAAATTCTGGTGAGGCCTCAGAAGGCCAGAATTCCAGTACATAGGCAAATAGAAAAGACCACGTTTATTCCATTTAAGAAAGGAACAGTGGACTCTTAAGGGCATTTAACCTGAAGCCATTCCTGTTAGATTCTGCCATGGAATTGGTCTATGCTTTGTGTTCTGATACCTTGTGGGAGTCTTAAAGGTGTGACAGTCAGAATTGCTGGAGGAACCTTGATATCAGCATAGCATTTAGACTGACATGATTATTGTGTGTTAGTTAGGATTACAGGGGACACTAGGCACAATATGGATAAAGCAAAATACAGAGCATGATGTTTGACATGAGCATTTGCTGTTGTTAAAGAGAGTAAAAAGTAGGAGCAAGTTCCAGCAGAGACCCCAGGAATGAGGGTCAGGAGGTATGGCTGAGCACTTTTGACATTGCACAGCCTAAATCTTTTACCCACATTTTTTTCTCTCCATTGATCTCTCTGTGCATATAGCCCTTCTCCTTCCTCTTAGGCCCACTTGATATATGTAACCCTAATCTGTGTCTTTTCTGTTAAAAGGACAAACTAATAGAGCAGAGGCTCTTCAGTAGACTCCATGGATCCCAGGAGAGCTGTAGGGTTTTCTGTTCTGAACTTAGCTGTGCAGTAGTCTATTACTGGCTACACTTTTCAATGTCTATGATTTTAAAAGACAGTAAAAGCTGGGCGGTGGTGGCGCACACCTTTAATCCCAGCACTTGGGAGGCAGAGGCAGCCGGATCTCTGTGAGTTCCAGGCCAGCCTGGTCTACAAAGTGAGTCCAGGACAGCCAGGGCAACACAGAGAAACCTTATCTTGAAAAACAAACAAACAAACAAAAAAGACAGTAAAAAGGTGAAGAACTCTTGTGAAAGAATATTCTGGAAAAAAGGAATAAAGCACTTTTTACAAGAGCCTTCTTTTTATTAGAAAGAGTTCTCTACTCTTCCTGCTTGGTGGGCATAGTAATGAACTCACTGTTTTGTCAAGCTGCTGTTAAGATTAGGTCACCCTAAAAAGAATTCTGACTCCTGATTTATATAACAAGTATTACTCATGCACATCCTATTAACATAAAACTAATCCCTAGCCAAGCTTGCACATTCCAATATCACAGGTTATGTAGTTTTTTCTGAAAAGGACAGCTTCCTTTACAAGTAAAAGTAAATACTTCCTCTCTATGAACCCACCCATTGTAAATAGTGAAGCATGCCATTGTGGAAAGTCTTTTCTGTCAGTCCTGGAACTGTACCTGAAGTAGTCTCCAGCAGTGGAAACAGTGAGGAGTTGGAATAGATCGCACACCCCCAGGGACACACATTCACTCCTCTAGGTTTATCAGGTCTACGTGAGGACTGCTCTTTCTCTACAGTACTACTAGGGAAATCACTGAATGACAGCGGTGATGCCCCTGGCTTGTTACAGCAGAGAACAGGTTGAAATCACTGCCTGTCTGAATCCTTGTCTTCACCTGAATGTGCCACTTACAACTTTGAGAAGATGAATTTGTCTAAGACCACTTTGGCGAAGAAAATTACTAACCTGGATCATAGGTTAATTTGTGTCCTCTGTCTATCTCATTATCTGTGAACTTTTTGACTTTTTAATTTGGGGAGTCTTTTCAAAAGGTTGGGTCTTGATACAATTTCATATAAACATACTATAAAAACACTGGGGTAGACTTAACTTACATGTACCATGATAAAAGTAGAGATGAATAAAACATCCTTTCAGCTTTTCATTTCAAATTCAAGGTGTGGTAATAACTATTGTATAGTAGCTTCCCGAAGATGGCTGGGTCAAGAAATAGTATACAGGTAGACTATAAGCACATCAATAGTTGCATCATGTCATTGGAAGAAAACATAGAACATAAACCTCCTAAAGAAAGCATTGCCTGTAACAACCTGTCTGCCACAACCAGGAAGGAAGTCAGTGAGGAAGAATGCCAGACTATCTCAGCACTGCTGTTCAAGAGAACCAGATTCATATGGGAAAACAGGCTTCAAACTCAATGCTGTAATACAAAGGTGTAGATTTCAAAATCCACTTTCTACCAATAAAGTAGATAGTAGTGTTCAAAGAGACTAGGAATCATGTTTAGTCTTTCTATTTTCAGTTGATGTTAACATTGGATCAGGAAGGAGACTTGTTTGCTTCTTGCTCCAGCATTCTGTCCAATGCACTGTGAAAAGAAGTCGTTCTGACATACTGCTTTCGGAGTCCAGGCAGTTGATTCTTCCAATAAGAAGCAAATTTCCTTGCCATTTGCTGATAACTGCTGATTCTGGAGAGTTCTTAAAGATTTACAAATAATTTGTTGTTAAGCTTTTTGATTTATTGTTTTTAAGTTTTGACAAGGTTTTAATCTAATAGTCTAGTGTATTTGGGAACTACTAAATATGTTATTCATGAAGGCCCAGTTGTCAGTGCAGAACAGCCCTGACCTCAAAGGGAATAAGATTCCATTTATTTTTGAGCCAGGTAATCATGGCCCAGGAACAGAGAGATTCAGGTTGCCTCAAAGGGTGTGTTCCACTGTGAAAATGGTTACATGAGATTAGCTACAAAAAAGGTAATAAATGTAGGCACTTACCAAATACATTGGTAGGGACCAGAGAGAGGTACAGCAGAACAGAGCAAATTTTTTATAGGTTTCAGGTGCTTCCTGGTGACATTAGCCATTAGAAATTCAGCCAGTTACACCATGATACGAATTGATTACAAGACTGATTCTCAGTGTTCAGAGATGAAGAAGTGAGCTTTATTGAAATACAAGTATAGCATGTTAGGCAGGATCAAATCCTTTCTGAAGGGAAGGCAGCAGAGAAGCAGCAAGAGCTCTCAGTAAATAGAGCAAGCTTATTAGGGAACACAGTGAGATAAATGAAAGGTTAAAGGATGTTAGGCTGTGAGATGCAGATAGTGAAGACAGTACAGAAGAGAACAAGATGTCTGGAGCATCAGCCTTGTGATTCTCTTCAAGGGTGAGCATAGTCATGTGCCAGAAGTCAAGAACTGGGGCTCTAGTTGAATAGATTACATGCATAGGCTGTGAGGTCCATCCCTACTAATACTACCACCACCCACATACACACAAAAGAAAGAAAATGAACAGAGTAAGTGGGAGAGCAGTTATCAAAATCTTGAAGCTTAGAAACAATATGAAATGATTTGGTGCTGTTATTCTGATCCTCATGCTTACTCAGAAAACTCTCTTTAACTGCTAAGCTATCTCTTGTATCACAACTTTTTGTTTTAATATTTATGTATTCATATCAATGTGAACTGGTAATCTATCAGAAATACAGATAATGCATATTAGAAGAGAATGTTGACACTATCAAATGTTTTAAAAGGTCAGACTGTGAATGTGTTGGTCTACTGGTATTCCAGAGGGGTTGGGAAGGAGAGAAAGAAAATGTCAGTGGATCACTAATTGCTTTAAACTGACTTGTATTTTTATATAAGTACTTCAGGTTTATAGTTCTCTAATAAAATAATATAAAGACATATCTAGACTTTTAGATGCTTATGTATTTAATAGTAAATCTGTGTTAAAATGAATACCAGATAACAACAAACTTCATTTATAATTGGTCATCATGGCATAATGTGAAAAATGATTGGGTGATTTTGGGCATGCTGAGTTCAGACACAGCTCTGCCACTTGCTACTCTAACTTTGCCCTGTTGTTTGGGCTGTCTTGCCCTGCCATTGACAAAATAAGTCAACACATGATGCCCTCAGCTGACTTTGAAGGGTGCAGTTTCAAATAGTGGCTTGAGGGTAGTGAAGGAGTTTGTAAGAACCACTGATGCCAATCATAGAATCATTTCAAAGATCAGCCTAGTCATAAGTAGTAGCAAAGACAGAATTTGAAAAGTTAGTTTGAATTGTATCTATTGCAGTTTTTCTTTGTTTTGAAATCTGGCAGATCAAATAAGTATGCCTTAATGCTCTCCATTCCCCGATGTGTCCATCTTAGGGGTGCCAAGCCCTTTTCATGTAATGAATGAACCCTCACTCTATATGTGTCCTAGGCACTAATATTGAGAAAGAAAATTAAAATACTCACCCATGAAATATTCCCCTAAAGAATGTTTAAGAAAGTATGTAGAGCTCAAGAAACAAAGCTGGAAGGTGATTTGGTTGGAAAGGTTGAGTTCCTTTCAGCATTTAATGTTTTTAGTAATCATAATACAGAGTTGCATCCGTTCCCTCTTCTAATTATAATGTGGAAGGACTGGTTGCATATGCTCTGACCAAAGTTCTTGGCACTGTGAACCCTAAACAAAGCTGCAGGCACTAATTACCTTCTTTTCCTAATGTGCATTTGATGTGCCTTTGAACTAGTGATTCTTGTGGTATTCTGAGAGAACTTCTCAATCATTGGGGAACCTTTTACTTCATAATTCAGGAAACTGGATTTTGAATTAATGTTTTTCGGAGGAGTTTTTGGTGCTTCTAACTCTATGACCACATAACTAAATGGGCATCTCTTTATGTAACCCAGTAAGCATTTTTGTATATAAAAAGGCAAGTGAAAGTGATTTGAAGGTACTTGTATAATTCAATAGAAAATGTAAACACTATAAAGAGGATTAATTTTGTCAGATTCATTCTGGAAATAACAAGTAATATGACCCCATAACTTTTTTTTACATGCCATTACTTGAGTTTTTATGGCAGTCCTAATAGAAAAGATAATAAGAATTAATGTTGAATACAAAGTGATTTACTAAACTGTTGAGCATGCCGGAAGAAGGATAATCAGCACAGAGAGAAAATGCCAGTTCTTTGACTGCTGACACTACATTCATTGTATTTCTCTTTCTCCAAAGTCTTGACCAAGAGATTATCATCTCATAAAACTAGACATAATGCACTTTACTTTACTTTTCTCTTCTTGAAGTGGAATTTCTTAATTTTCTTCATTCTTTTTGTTTTTGTTGTTTTTTTTTTAGCTGTTAGTATATGATGAGCCGTCTGTTCTTCACTCAGTTACCTTATACTTAAGCTGGTAATATCACCTATTATCACCTGTTTATTTAATGAGTGCATAGTGAGGTTTAAATGAGATAATGGAATGGTTAAACTTGACCACTAATCATTCCATGGTTTCAAGGTCACCATAATGATAACATTCTAGCTCTTAACTTTTGTGATCTTCGGAATATCTTTGTTTCTCCAGTTCTGTTTCTCAGTCTATTACATGGAAGTGGGATTGATATTTATCTTGTAAATTCTTGCGTTAGTTACATATCAATGCATATATACTTAGAAAGACATAATTGGTATTAAGTCTGTTAATTTTTTTCAACATCATTATTTTTGTCAGGATAGTTTTTTGTTTTTTGTTTTTAACAATGTGTAAAAGTACTATAAATACACATTCATTCTATCTTATGGCCAAGAATGGAAACAAGAATAGATAAGATAGAAGCACAGGGAGTGGAAGACATCAGAGAATATACTGGAAGAGGAATATGGAAGAAAACAAATGATTCAGAAGCAACAGAGAGACAACTCAGGGAAGAGAAAATTAAAAAAAAAAAAAAAAGATACTCCTTCCAGTTCCTTTTATACTGCAAGCTCCTTGAGGACAAGGCATGGATGGCCTATAGTCTAGGAGGTAAAATATACTTAAATGCTTAGGTTGATTGGGATGGGCCTTGCACTACTAACTGTATTTTTCCCAATTCAAAATTCCTGTCCATATGTTTTTATTATGCTAATATCTCCATGTATGCTCTGGGCTGAAACATTTTTAATTGACTATAGTAACCCTTTAATTTCTAAATTTTTATTTTCTTCTCTAATTCAGAAGTCTCAGTGTTCATTAAAATCAAGTGTGTAATGCAGTTTAGTATTATACTTGTATGTCTTTAGTATGGTCTTGCTCACCACATCTTACACATTATTTCTTAACTTTTCTATTTTCTCTTTTGAACACTATTGCTTCATGTATAAAATAGCGTACCTGATGTTTGCACTGTGGAGTTTTAGTGAATCTTAGTACTTTTTGGAATATTTGATTCAGGAAGTTGAGTAATGGGCACACAGATATTGTGTAACAGCTTTTCTGATTGGTGCTTGGGAGCCTGGGTACAGTAAAAAATAAAATTAGAATAAGGTGCACATCAGCATTCATTCTTACAGTTTATGTAAATCCTGAGATTCACAAGATGTATTAAATGTGGTGTTAGGGACCATGAGAAAGTTTTGTCATTTCAATTTAATAGTCTCTGTGCAATCAACCAGATGTCTAGGTTTAAATATTTTTATTGGTCTTAATTATCTAGAAATCCTAAATGTAGCTACCAAAGTCAATATCTAATGACTTTATTTTCAGTAAAGAGTTGTCTATTTAGTAGTCTATACTTAAATGAATTTCTTCAACTTCCTATAACCTATAGGCAAAGAAGAACATTGACCTGACCACTGAAGTGAAATAGAGTCAGACTCAATGGTAGTATGTTCTCACCCATTTAGCCTTTAGAAACTTTTCTCTGTATCAGCTCATTGTTACTTAAGTCTCAGTCTGAAAAATAACAGTGTTTTAATGTAGATGCTCAAATTCCTGTAAGTTGTTGCTTTATTCAGTATAGAAGCTCTAAACTGTATTATAACAATCAAATTTTTTAGAACCTAAACAATAATTTCTGCTGGACAATTCATTTTTAAGAGATACCCTAAGTTAACTGAGCTTAATAGGAAGTCTAAGTGCATGTTCTGAGGACTCTGGTTTGTAATAAGAATTTTGCCCACCCTCTCTCAAAAAAATGTTGTGATTACTTTTTACATAAAATTGTCAAGCTGAAGGTGGATAATAGGAAGGTAAGAAACTAAAACAGATCCGTATTAGTGAAAGAAATAAAAATAGTAATCTGATCTTTTCCTCAGAGTATACATAAATATCTGAGTATATAAGTACACCTTCAAAAGATAATCTTGGAATATTTCTATCACATATTAGAGGATGTAGCCCATCTCATAAATGCTCAAAAAATTAAAGCTAGGACTGAGATGGGGAGAGGAAGTTGCCTAGCTGGTTTTATAACATGTACACAATTTTAGTCCTGTAAGAATAGTGCAAGTTGTCAGCCCTATAATTACACATATACATGCTACACTAGACAGACTCTGCAGGTTATATTTATGTATTTGTTCATTTGTACATACATATTTATGTATGTATCAGTTGGAGAAGGGGATACATGGAAGGGAAAGCGACTAGAGGAAAGAAAAGGAAGGAGAAAATTATAGTTAATGTTAATTTAAAATATAAAAATACATACTTTTTAAAAGAATAGTACTTTTAAAAAACTAGATTCGGGCTGAAGAGATGGCTCAGAGATTAAGAGCACTGGTTGCTCTTCCATCCTGAGTTCAATTCCCAGCAACCACATGGTGGCTCATAACCATCTGTAATGAGAACTGGTGCCCTCTTCTGGAGTGCAGGCATACATGCAGACAGAACATTGTATATATAATAAATAAACAAATCTTTTTTAAAAAACAAAAAAACTAGATTCTTCTCACTTATGATCATATAAATATAGGAATTCCAGTGAAATTTGTCTAAGTATTACTTAATTAAATCCAGCAGTAAGTTTTTCCAAATGTGTTGATCTCTGAAAGACGAAGCAAACATGATAAAAATTGTGGGTTTGTTTGTTTTGTTTTTTAGGTTTTTTGAGACAGGGTTTCTCTGTGTATTCTTGACTGTCCTGGACTCGCTTTGTAGACCAGGCTGGTCTTGAACTCACAGAGATCCGCCTGCCTCTGCCTCCCTTGTGCTGGGATTAAAGGGTGCGCCAACACGCCCAGCGATAAGAGTTTTATAAAGCCACCATCAGTTCTGAAACCTCAGTCAAAACACGACAGAATACCTACCTGCTGAGGCTGTTATCTTTGGCTGAGATCTAGTAATACAGTAAGAAACAGGTGAGATCTAGTAATACAGTAAGAAACAGGAAAATAAATGGACAGAATGTGGAGCAGAAAAGGGAAGATATAGGAGGCAAGATAGTTCTTCCCTAGTGATGATTATAAGCTCTCTGCCTACATATTGTTAGAACTAGCAAAGCCAAGGAATGTCTTTACAAAACTAGTTGTTTCTTCCTACAGTAATTGCACCTCAAAGTTTGTAACAGTTAGAAAGAGTAAAATGCTAACAAAAATCACAGTAACTTTATGAAACAAATGATTTCACTGGAGGCATACATGAAAACTTAGATCTAAGAGCTGTGTGATGTTTACTAATGTGTCGGATATCAGTTCTTACCAGATATCTAACCAAATCTAATCAAATTAATGAGATTTTTAAATTTTATTTATTAATTAATGAGATTTTTTTTTTTTTTTTGGTTTTTCGAGACAGGGTTTCTCTGTGTATCCTTGGCTGTCCTGGACTCACTTTGTAGACCAGGCTGGCCTCGAACTCACAAAGATCCGCCTACCTCTGCCTCCCAAGTGCTGGGATTAAAGGCGTGCGCCACCACCGCCCGGCCGAATTAATGAGATTTTTAAGTTAACTTTCAAGCTATGAAGAAGAGAAGTATACAAGTAGTTGTTGACTTTGAAATGTATCAGGAGAAACAATTTCCACCGAATTTTAATTCATAGTAATAAAAGGTACATGGAACTGGTACAGAAGTAGATGATCAAATGCTTAAATAGAAAACAGGTCAAAAACAGACACATGCTAGATGAGAGGAATGTTGCATAGGTTCTTGGAAAGACTAGTTTACAATTTCCTTTAATTTCATCCTGCTGTATGCCCTGGGCATGCAGAAAGAACAAAGGCCTAAAGGTAACAGTAAAATCAGAGAACCGCATTCTGAAATTGTCTTGAGGAAGAGCTTCTTTGGCCTAACTCAAGTACACACTGCCAGGGATAAGTCATTAGCTTTACAGTGTCAAAGGAAATGACTTTCTAGTGAATTGAAAACAGAACAAATGTAGCAACCTATTGTTGTAAGAAAAAAAATGCACACAATGAAAAAGTGGAAATATGTAGGCAATATGAGAGTTGCTTGCAAGTTAAGAGTAAGAAAATACCTAAAAGTGGGACTGTTAAATGCCCAGGTATACAACGGGTGATGTCCAGTCTCAGGATAAATTAGAAGAAGGCTATCGAAAACAGCAGAAACACAGTACCTTACACCCATCTGAGAAGTCTTTTGAAACATTAGTCGGTGAATGAAAACAGAGGAATTGGGATAGTGGGAATACTTAAGTACTGCTGTAGCAATGTAGACCCACATAGCTGGTCTAAACAGCCTCACAGTCGTCCTTTGTTAACCATAGAAGTTTTGTTTGTGTTTATATTCCAGAGTAATGTAGCTTAGCTCTGTAATGTGGCATGTTCTATAATATAGAGGTAAGAACATCTCAGCAGCTATAGTCAAAAACTCAGTCTGCACTTCACAGAAAAGGGTGAATCCCTGTAGCAAAGCTTCTACTGCATTTACTGTCTGCTGCCAGGTGAGGAAGAGGAGCATGCTTTTAGCTTTTCCTAAATCTCTCATTTCCCCTAGCAGGAATGAGCCACAGTAATGATGGCATGTTGATGCTTGTTGAAATAAAACATGCCCACCAGTAAAAAATGAGAGCATTTATATTTCGTGTGGGAACTTGACTTTCACCATACTCAAAAGCTTTGAAAGTTTAAAATCAAATGAAGAAAGAATAAGCCAACTCAGCTTCAGAGAAACCTAGTTTATTACAACTCAGTAAAGGATCTTTTCATAAAGTCTGAAATTAGTGCTGGTAGTCATGTTATGTCATCATTTACTTCTAACTTTGGAAAAACTTGTCTAGTCTTAGGTGTAAAACTAAGACTAAATTAAAAACCTTTTCTAAAACTAAGGTTGTAATGTCGCCAGTGAATTGTCTTTCATTTCCTTTGTTAATATTTAGAGTCAGGTTTGTAGAGACTAATTGTTTTGCTTCTTCAGGAAAGAAATATTAACTTGGACATATCTGCTCAGTTCCCAAAAAGGCAAAAATGTAGTCTCCACCACTGTGGGTCTTCATTACCTTCCCTTTGGCTCTCTAGTGTCTCAGACGCAGTGACTATGGGCCTCAGAGGAACAGTCCCCATTCACTAATGTCCAGGGCTACCTCTTTGTACAGTCTTGCTGTTATTTTTCACTAGTGGTGTTCTGCCAAGGATGTCTTGTTACTGTTTTTGTATGTGTGTGGTGTATGCATGTCAAAGAGGGAGATGTGCACATCTGGGATGTTAATGTACAGGCCAGAGGAGCATGTAGGGTGTCTTCCTTTAGTGTTCTCTACTTTAGTCCCTTAACACAGTGTCTGTTCCCTTGAGACATGGTCTCTCATTGAACCCAAAGCTTGCCAATTTGGCTAGTGTGGCTGGCCAGTTAGCTCCTGGGATACACCTGTCTCCACCTCCACAATACTGGGGTTATAAGCACTCACAGCTGTGCTTGGCATTTACATGGCTGCTAGGAATTCAGATCCACATCCTCATGCTAGCATAGTTAGTACTGTGATCCACTAACTAACCCATCTCCCTAATCCCTTTTTTTAAAAAATATTTTTCTCTTAATTTGTATTATTTTATAGCTAGACAGGGGAAAGGATACTCTATCCATTTTATAATATTATATAGAGCTTTTTCTATAAGCATTAAAAATTATTCTAGGGCTTGAAGAGATAGCTCAGCAGTTACTGCTTTTCCAGAGAACTCAAATTTGTTCCTAGCACCTACAAGATAGCATTTACAATCTGTAGTTGCACGTGTAAAACACCGATACACATGAAGTAAAAAAAAAAATCTCTAAAAGAAAAAAGGAAAACCTGTATTCTATTTCACTGTACTTTTGATTGGTAAATTACTCTGCAGTTTTGTGTATTACAATAAAAACTATAAAAGTCTTGCTTTGTATAAAATCTGTTTTCTTCTTCTCCACCCTACCCCAAAGAGAAGATCTCTTGTATCCTAGGTTGGCCTTGAGCTTACAAATTCAAAAGGTAACTGAGGATGACCTCGGACTACTTCTGCCATCCAATTGCTGAGTTGGCAGGCATGTTGGAATACTGAGACCAGTTTTTTTTTGGGGGGGGGGGTTGTTTTGTCAGGTTGCTAGAGATCAAAGTTGGGGCTTCATGAGTGCAAGACCAGCACTCTGCCAGCTAAACTACATCTTTAACCCAAGATGTCTCTTTCCTTGAGACTTCAGATTGTTTTTTAAATAATTATTCATGGACCAACAAGATGGCTCGCCTACAGACTGGGAGAAAATCTTCACCAACCCCACATCTGACAGAGGGGTAATATCCAAAATCTACAAAGAACTCAAATTAAATGCCAAGAAACCAAATAATTCAATCAAAAAAATGGGGGACGGAACTAAATAGAGAATTCACAAAGGAGGAATCCCTAATGGCCGAGAGACACTTGAAGAAATGCTCAACATCCTTAATCATCAGAGAAATGCACCTCAAGACGACTCTGAGAATCCATCTCACACCTGTCAGAATGGCTAAGATCAAAAGCTCAAATGACAGCACATGCTGGCGAGGGTGTGGAGAAAGGGGAACCCTCCTCCATTGCTGGTGGGAGTGCAGGCTCTTGCAACCACTATAGAGGTCAGTATGGCGATATCTTAGAAAACTTGGAATAGCTCTGCCTCAGGACCCAGCCATACCACTTCTGGGTATATACCCAAATGACTCCTCACGGAATCATAAGGAAGTTTCCTCATCTGTGTTCATAGCAGCCTTATTTGTAATAGCTAGAAACTGGAAACAACCCAGATGTCCCTCAACTGAAGAATGAATTAAAAAACTGTGGTACATCTACACAATGGAATATTACTCAGCTATCAGAAACAATGAAATTATGCAATTTGCAGCCAAATGGATGGAACTAGAGAAGCTCATCCTCAGTGAGCTAACCCAGACTCAGAAGGATGCACATGGCATCTATCATTTATAGTGGGATTTTAGCCATATAGTACAGGATATCTATACTGCAACCAGCACACCAAAGGGAACATGGACATAGTCTTTTGTTTGTTTGTTCATTTGTTTTTTACTTTTCTCTCCTTGGCAATTAGACACTTTGCCCTAGTGGTGCTGCCTTGTAGGTTCCCAGTGTATGAGGAGGCTCTTGGCCCTATATGACTTCTGAACTGGGGCGAGGGACTGTTATGTGGGGACACTCCACTCCAGAGAAGTGGGATGGAATGGTTAGGGGGTAGAGGGTGGGAGGGCGGGGCTGGGACGGGGGGATAATATGATGGATATGTAACCTGAAGCAACAAATAAATAAATTTATAAAAAACAAAATAAAACAAGATGGCTCAGCAGGTAAAGGCACTTGTGCCAAGCCTACTGACCTGAGTTTAATCCTAATGTCCTACATAGTGGAGAATTACCTGATTCTCAAAAGTTGTTTTGCACCCTTGGCAGTCATGCACACACATACACTTAGGAGTATGTAAATTTTTTAAATATAATGAGAATGATGAAACAGGAAGAAAGGAGGTATTCATTAAAATATTTAAAAAGAACAACGTATTCATTCTAACTTTACAGTTGTATCTCCAAAATAATTTTGTTTCATTTGTAAATACATGCTATAAATTCTAGATTTTTTTTTTGTGTTCCTAGGGTTAAGAGAGAACTGTATTCGTAAAATTGGCTTGGGAATGAATTACGCAAGTTCGCATTCCCTCAGAAAAACTCTTTTTACCAAAGTTATTGAGAGGAATCCTCCTGTAGCCAAGGATAATCTAAAATCTGATATGTAGTCCAACTAGCTGCAAACTTATATCCTCCTGCACTCAGCTTTTGAATGCTCAGATCACATATGTAGTATGCCAGCATGTTTATTTCTTTCCAAATATTTCGAAGAAGGCATTTGTGGTGGTTTGAATGAGATGTTCGAATATTTGGTCCCCAGTTGATGGCACTGTTTGGAAGGCTTGGGGGAGAGAGAGCCTTTTGGAGGAACTTTGTCACTAGGGGCAGACTTGGATGTTTCAAAAGCCTTATTTCATCTCTAGTTCTCTTTCTCCTATCCCCTTCCCCCTCCCTCCCCCCCCCCATCTCCCTCCAATTCCCTTCCTCTCCCTCTCTCCCTCTGTCTTTCTCCCCCTCCCTTCCTCCATCTCTCTCTCTCTCCCTCCCCCACCCAGTCTCTCTCCATCTCTCTCTGTCCTGTAGCTGAAAGAGGTGGACACATGCCCCCATCCCTAACCCAGACAATATCTCCAGTTGATAACTACTTACAAATGAAAATTTAGTTTTCTCCAAGGGAATCTCACCAGGGAAACAAACTGCTTTTAAGGATAGGCTACATGCTCAGTAGTAGAAACAAACAGAAAACAAACTCAACGGTATTTTGGATGCTGTTTGTCTCATTTCAGGACCTCCTTTCCTTTTTCCTTTCTTTTTTTCCCTCTTTCTTAAAAAAAGTATTCTTTTTTCTCTTTCACCCTATATAGTTCTTTGCCTATATGTTGTGATGTCTGGCTCTGTACTTTTATAGGATTCCTGAATGTGCAAATGAATGCATCTCTACATCTATATCTGATTCTTGTACCTTTTCTTGGACTCTTTTCCTTCTCTTAGTTTTGTCCTATCCCCAGTGTGTTTGTTTTTGTTATTGTATTTTGTTATTAACCTTTCAAGGCCTGTTTTCTGGTGAGAGTCAGAAAGAGGGTGAATCCAAAAGGGAGCAAAGGTGGGAAAGGACTGGGAGGAGTAGGAAGAAGGGAACCTGTAATCAGGTATGTTATATGAAAAATATGTAATCAGGATATATTATATGAAAAATAGGTATTTTTTCAATGAAAGGAAAAAATGGTTGCCTATACCATAACTTTGTTTTTGAGCATAGTCCAGTATAAACCCATATTAAAATAATAGAAAAATAGTATTAACTCAGGACCACAGATTTTCCTGCCTAAAGGTATATTTATTTCTTGATACAGTTCCTGTTTTAGAGTTCAGGAGTTGAAATGTGCTTTAGTTTTTGTTTTTTTTTTTTTTTTGAGATCCAGAAAACGTTATTAAATAATTACTAGGAGTTAAAATTCTAATTATCCAAATACATCTTTAATCTCCCTTGATTTTATTATTTCACCATATAAAGTGGCTGTTAAGGCCTTCCAGAATCACATAGGAAAAAATAAATCTTCAATTCCTTATCCTTGGGTTCAGAAAAGAATGGCAAACCCATCTTCTTGGTGTTTCCTAAGTTCACAGTACTATTCCTCCCTGAAATGCCCTCCAGCCTTCCAGCCTGCCTAACAAAGCTGCCTAAAAGTTTTGCCCATTTTATAAAACTATAAGTTGTATATTTAATTTTATTATTATTATTATTAATTAGTGATGTTTTGAGATGTCTCTATATGTAGCCTTGGCTGTTGTGGGATACACTATGTAGACCAAGCTGGCCTCTTTCTTCCGAGTGCTGGGATTAAAGGTACATGCCACCACTCTTGCCTCCCAGGTGTCAAATTTTTTATAGCAGTTCCCTTCCCTTTTAGTACTTAATAATTTATAATTTGTTAATTAATAGTTTGTTAATAGATTTGTGATAGCATTCTTTGTGCTGCTTTTTTCCTTGTCCCTTCTCTTCCATGTGTCAGTCACTGAAGGTACATGCTTCCTGTGGGCAAGGACCAAGTCTGCACATAGGATGTGCTCAGTTTAATATTGCTATGCACAGCCAAACAACGGACTGTGAATGTGCTCCTACTCCAGATTTCAGAATACACTTCCCCTCTTTGCCTGTATGTTTTAGATGGTCATCTGTTTACAGCATTGTTGTATGTAGCATGTGCGCTCATAGCACAGCAGTGTTATTGGAGCACACTCCAGAGGTAAGATGAAAGAGGCAATCAGAGCTGGTCTACTTTGAGATTGGCATTGATGAGATTTATCTGTATATAGAGAGAGTAAGGTGTGTTTTAACACGTAGCTACTTTAAAAACAACTAGAAATGTACATCCTGCCATGCATGCCATACATTTACACAGAGAGTGGGAAGGAGAGTGGGTGAATGATCATTTAATTTTTAAAAATTAAAAAACTGTTCAATGAAATGGCTCAGCAGGTATGGGTGCTTGCCACCACACCTGGAAAGCTGGGTCCATTGTGGTGGAACCAGCATGTGGAAGGGGAGACTTATTCTCACAAGTTGTCCTCTGGACTCCTATGCACGTGTGTGCGCACAGTAAATAAAATACTTTTAAAATAAGTGCATTTTAAAAGTATTCTTTTAAAATTAAATAAAACACTTTTATTGGATTTTAAAAATACAACTGCCTCTATTTTGAGCAAGGTGTCAATGCAAAGCTTATAAGCGGGCTCTCTGTTGTGAAGAAGCTTATAGACTAGATGAAGGGACAAAATGTGAGACTATAAAGGATGGTTAAATGCTTGTGTCTCACTTCATAACATAAGAGGTCTCAGACATGCCGAGTAGCTTGTCACATCACCTTTAAGCCAGAAGTTGACGCAGCCTTGATTTTGATGGTCTGATACTCATCCGACAGGCTTACTAAGAAAATGGTTAGTGCAGAAATTACGTCTGAGAGGAAGCCTGTCTAAAATTAAGTCCTTTTTCTTTTCCTGAAAAGGCTCTAACTGGGGGATGATTTGCCCCTGGCACCTACTAAACATTTTACTGTGCACTCTCAAGGCAGATTATCTGGCCACAAAGTACTGTTTGTGGCCAGATAGAGAAAGATGACTCCCCAGTATTTCTCGTTTCCTACTTCCGTACTTCTTAGAGGAACTCATTCACCTAGGAATCTTTATGTCTGCTTTGTTTGTTCTTTGTTGTTTTCTCAAGTTGTGGATTTTCTGTAAGCATCAGTGCTTTCTCTGATTTGCTTTACTAGCCTAGTGACCACCTTACACTGGTCTTACTCATTTTTGGTTTTAACCCAAAAAGAAGGGAACCTTTACTTTGTACATTAGTATTGAGGAAAACAGCATTCCTGTTGGTTTCCTGTCCTTCCTCCCCAGATCCTTGACCTTGACTGGTCCCCTTGACTTCTACCTTTGCTATCCTTTTTCTGCACTGACTTACTGCCCTTGGCTTCTGTTAGTTTGATCTGAGTACATTTTAGTCATTTGCTAAGATTATTTGAACATTACAAATAAATCATTCTTAGTCCCAAGATATTATCACCATATTGATTATTCATCATTTTTTCAAAAGTACATGGTGGTTTAAATGATTAATAGAAGTTACAGGCATTGTTCTATGTAGTACTCTTGCCATTAACGTGGAAGATACATTTCTTCTTCAGTAATTATAGTTGGCTACACACCAGTATTAAAATTAATTCCAGAGCAGAATTGACAACTGATTTTGTTGGGTAAAGGACTTTGTCATGCCCATTTTGGCCAATTGTTGGCTATTTTGAGAGCTACCTAGAGGCACAGAGGTTCTCTGATTCCTTCTGTCCAATCCCCTGAGAATAGAGTATGCAACTAGCACCCATGACTGTAATTTGAAGGTAAGATATTAGCAAACCTTATTAACTATGTATGTGAGTTACATCCTCCAATAATAAAATTGTATTTTAATGCTTGACCATACATTTCTATAGTGTCATCCTCATATCTATCCATATCTTTCACATCAAGCCCACTCGTATCCACTATTGTATTCAGATAGGGGAGACAGGATTATTTTAAGCTTCCTGTCACCAAACATTACTCATTCCCTTTGCCATTTTTGTTTCCATTTTTCCATGACTTGTTTTTTCATTCAATTTGTAATTTTTTATATATTGGTGGTTAGTAATTCTTTGCCAGCTATCTGTAGTAAATGCTTTCTCATATTCTGTTGTTTGTTCTTTTTATTTTGTGTGCTTTTTTCATTATAGATTTTATTACCTGTATGTAAATTTAGCAGTCTTTTCTCTTATAGCTTTTTTACTTTATGTTTTTATTAAAGGATTTCTTTATAATAAATAGATGCTTTTTTAACAATTCTTTTTTATTTATGACTGTGTGTATGCATGCCTGCATACATATTGGTATTCCCACAGAGACCAGTAGAGAGTATTAAATACCTTGTACCTAGACTTGCAGGCAGTTGTGAGCCACTGGATGTGGGTGCCAGGAATGGAATTCCAGTCCTCTGAAAGCAACAAATAGCCCCAGAGTTAGACTATTAAAAACAAACAGACAAACCTACAGCACTACTTTTTGTGTTCTTAATCAGTCTGGAGATTTTTGTTACTAACTAACACACACATCTCCCCATGCAGATATGGACTGTGGAACACAGATGTGCATTGCAGATACAATCTTCTCCATGCCTGATGGTGACAGGGGCCACTCTGGGATCTTTACATAGATGTCTTCTTGGGCTGTGATGCTCCCTTCTCTCTTCCTGAACCTGTTAATGTGTTGAAGGGGCAGCTAGTTTCCCATCCTTTGCTAACTCCTTCTAAGAATTGGAACTGCTGTCACACAAAAGGTAGCTCTGACCTCTAATCCTTGGCTCCATTACTTGCTAGTTTTCTTACTTCATCAGTTCATTGGGGTTTATTGTTATGGTTTCTTTTCTGTTTTGAGACAAGGTCTCTCATAGCCCAGGTTAGCCTTTACAACCGAGATATATAACTGAGAATGGCCTTGAATATGTGTCTCCTCTCTCAATCTCCAGAGTGCCTGGATTGCAGAACCGAGATATATAACTGAGAATGGCCTTGAATATGTGTCTCCTCTCTCAATCTCCAGAGTGCCTGGATTGCAGATATGCAGCACCACACCAGGTTTATGTGGTGCTGGGGATCAAACTGGGGCATTGTGCATGCTGGCTAAGCACTCTACTAAGTGAGCCAGATCCATAACTTTTGGATTTTCCATTAGCAAGAATGAATGGGTTTAGAGAAGGAGATTGCCATGGTCCAACCCCAAAGCCAGCTTTAATTTTTAATGAATTGGGACCACATAAAGACCATTTGCCGCTTATGTCTATAGAGGGAAGCAGAGAAGGGCATTTGGGAATCTGCCATGGGTGGGCCAGCTGTATGGCAGAAGAAAGAAGGGAGCTCCAGCGTCCGCTATCCTGTCCCCAGCCCTCATAGCATTGCTTGTCCAGCAGAAAAGGGCTGATGATGGTAAGGGTGCCAGCATTAGTCTGGGACTCTAAGTTAGTCAGTGGAGGTGGGTGATACCACTTGGCCAATTTACTCTTTCTTGGACATTTTCTCTTGATGAACCATCCTTTTTCTTCAGATGTTTCACTTGTCCAGTGGTCTCCGGATTCCTTAGTTTGCTGCTTTTATTCTCCTAGAAAGTTAAAAGCAAAACCCTACCCCAACCCTAACTCTGGGGGTCCCCTTTTTGGCAGGTTATAATTATATTTCTAGGGAAAATTTTATTTTACTTTAGTTTTAGGTTTTTCTAGACAGGGTTTCTCTGTGTAGCCCTGGCTATTCTGGAACTCACTCTGTAGACCAGGCTGGCCTTGAACTCACAGAGATCTGCCTGCCTTTGCCTCTGGAGTGTTGGGATTAAGGGCGTGCGCCACCAGCATTGCTTCTTAAAGTATGAAAAATATCAGAACCTAAACTACGTTGACATCTCTAGAATGTGTCTCAAGAACTGGGCACAAATATGTCATCTTAGAAATGAGAAAGAAGTAACCGATGTGTAGTTTACCTTAGGTTTTCCTGAGAACAGAACACACAAATACTTGCAGGATTTTAAGCCAAGGTGGCTTTAAAATGAAAAGGGAGGAAAAGTCAGAGGCACTAAGTTGCGGTTCTCTGTGTACTGAAAGATACAGTGGAACAAAGGCATTCTTCCATACTTTCCCCTCTTCCTTGAGCAAGGAAAGTTTTCTATACTTCATGAATCATTCGACTTTATTGACAACATGTTGAATAACTTCAATCATCTACTTGCTACCATAGGAAACAGCAGGGCTGGGAGAGGGAAAGCAGGTTTGGAGGCCTGGAGAAAAAAATTCACTGAAATCCTATTACAGTTATTCTAGTACCTTTCCTTTAGGATACGTGAGCTGTGTTCAGTTGAGCCATTTTATTTTTTTTTTTAAATGTTTGTGAAGAAATAAAGAATACATAAGAATTTTGGTTGCATTTTGATTACAGCCTAAGTTATTTGAATTTGTGAGTGATGTTTTGGATTTTTAATACTTAATTCAAAGTGGGTGACTAATGCATTATATCAAATACAAAATGACGTCTTTCCATGATAGTGGCAAGACCAAGTTTGTGTGCTCCAAGGGCTAATTGTGGAGTTGGTAGCATGGGACCGAAGCTCAGAGTAGTGTTTTTCACTTCTTCGTCTGCCCCCCACCTTCTTCCAGGGCCCTTCCTACAAAGAGCAAATGGGACACTAATCCAAAGGCAAGTGACTTTGTTTTTCCTCATTGTCCCATTCATTTGCTGCTTTATTTTATTTCTGCTTTCTCATTTCTAAAGCATCATGTGAGTGGCTTGAGTAGACAGTTAAGAAGCTAATCAAATGCATGAACACTTGACACAGTTCTAAATCATGCCAGTTAGTTAAGTAAAAAGCAAAGAAATAAATGTGGCAGACTGCTGAGTATTATGTAAAGATTTAATCAAATTGTTCCTTTTTCTTGCATTTGCTTTCTGTTCTCAGAATGCAATCTCTGTTAAAGTTATTTGATGAAATACACTCTACATACAACCTGTCAAAACCAAGCTTTGTCAGGTCAGTATTATAAATTTCTAATATTTTTCTGACATTAAAATAAATAAGTTAGAACTTTCATTAAAAAATTGTAGACCCGACTCTAATTCTTGCTAGGTGAAAGAATATCAGTAGTAGATACTTAAAAATACAGTACATTTGAAGAGAGGGATAATGTGTTTACAGTGTCTACACAGTTTTATAATCTACAAAACTGAAAAAATTCAAGTTGGACCTGTCTTATTCAGATGAGCATCTTAGTCTTTTATGGAAAGAAAAACAAAGTAAAACCCTAACAAACAGGGAGGTAGGGATAGGATTTCTCTCTCTTGCTGGTCTCTCTGAGTCCCCCCATCTTTGCTAGCATCACTCCTCTAACTCTTCCTGTCAGTGTTGGTGGCGGCAGCCAGTCTGATCTACAGAAATCCATACCACTTCTCCGCCTGGAAGTGCTGGTACTTTATCTCACCATCCCCAGTTCATATGTGCCTGACCTGCAGGCTTGTTTATCTAAAACTCATAGTACCTTTTACAAGTACATGGGAGCTGTTCTGAGTCCATAAAGTAACTTAGTATAGTTTTCCCAAGCACTTCACACAAAAAAAAATGAAAAGCATATATTTTTCCATATGAGACCATTATTTCCAAAATCCAAATAGTTTTATGTGTGAATACTGTGAATAGGATCAGGTTTGTTTGTGTGTGGCAATTTTATAAGAATGAAACACAGAACTGATTACTCTGTTCCATCAGGAAGGCTGTCATTGTCTTCATCAGTATCCTGTTAGAAGAATTGCATGTGCAGAGTCATAAGGGAAGTTGCATTGCTTCCCCTAGTTTCCCTGAGCATCACCTGAGAGCCCGGAGGGCTTGTATGTTCAAAATAGCAGTGTCTGTTATGTATCAGCATATATTTTAAACAGTCCTTACAGATCTCGAATTGACATAGCTGAGAGCCCCTGATGGGCTGATACATATGCAGTCTGTTAGAACATTTCATTGAGAATGTGGTTGCCATTGGTTACCCAGTTGGGAGTTCTGGGCCCTCAGTCTGTTGTGACTCTGGGTTTGGAATGGTTCCTTTCATTGTTTGACTTGGGTTATGATGAGAAAGCAAGCCTGTTAGTTCATGTATGAAGAAAGCTCCTGCCTGAGCATGCTACACTCTTGACAGAGGCTGCTTTTTACCTGTCTGTAACTTGGATAACTTGTTAACCTCTCTAAGGCAAGGGAGCTGTGACAAGGTGTCAGTTACTTTGAAAAGTAAATAAATCACAGGCTTTGAGTTTCATTTTAATAATAATGATTCAGTATCCTCATATGACTTTGTCATTCCACGATATTGAATCATATGTTTTGTGGTAAATGTTCTACCTTCAAAGTAAAACATTTTAGAAGTGTACTGTAGACAGCCTCGTACCCAGAGGAATTGTGTTAAACTTTGTGAGCAGTTTCTCATAAGTATAGAAACATCTGCAGATTAGCCTTATTAATTAGCTGATATTAACAGTGAATTTATATTTGGCAGGTTCTATCCCAAGATTATATAAATTGTACTTTTCCATTAAAACAATAGAATTGTTCAGTCACTGGTTCAATAAAAGCATTGTTTTATTAAGAATAAAATAGTCTGCAAGTATGTTGTACTTGAGTTTGGTAATATTTATCAGTTAGCTCAAGTGTATTTTGCAAACATGGTTTTTCTGAGCAAAACCTGAAGTGTTCCAACCATAGTTCCATGTGTTCTTCTGATTCCACTAGTTGCATTAATCCTGAGTCACACAGACTGCTTTAAACACATACACACAAAATACATGATATTAACAGTACTCATAAATTTGATGATAGTGATTTTTCCTGAACATGGAGCCTGCCCTGAAATGTAGCTGATATATCTAATGTCACTCCGCTGAAGAAATCTGACTTTTCCCTCTCCCAGCAGCTATCATTTTCAAATAACTTATTTGCTAAGTGTGGAACTTTGTGTCCATTTCCCCTCCTCTCTGTTGAAATTTTGTCTGGCTTAAGTTTGTACAGATCATGTGCATGCCATTAGAGTCTCCGTTGTTCATATGTGCATGTAACCTGTTGTGTCTGGGAAATGCTGTTTCCTGAAAAATCATCCACCCCCTCTGGGTCTTAACAATCTATGAAGAAGCCCCCTTGTAGATCCCCAAGCCTGGAAGGGAAAGATGATAGACATCACACTACAGACCTAGCAGCTTAGTTGACAGCTTGGGATTGACTGCGCTCCATAAGCTCCATTGAGACATTGAAGGACTTTTCTAGAGCTTCAGAGAAGAGGCTGTTCTCAGCCTTTCCTTCCTCTCCTGAGATGCCTGGCTCCTTAACCAGATACTCCTTCTTCATCTTCAGAGCTAGCAAACTTGCATTGTTTTTGCACCTTTGTTCTTCACATCTTTGCTAGCCTCCTGCCTCTCTTCCATTTGTCATTGTTTTAATGCTATATAAAATAATAAACCTTATAATTGAACTCGGCCCACCCAAACAGTCAGAATGAGCCCCCTATGTCAGCTGATATGCAGACTTAATTCCATCTCTAGCATTTTTCTTTACCAAGTAAGGTAACATTCTGAGGTTCTGGGAGACATCTTGGTAGGGCCAGGAAGATTCTTCCTAGTATGTGTGATAAATTTGTTTAGTTGATTTTTTTTAAAGACTATCTTCTAGAGTGGCTGATTAATTTCATATTCCTGCTTTTGATAAGAGAAAATAGGTTTCTTCCTTGCTGATACTTAGAACTACAGTACATAAGCAGTGATACCTCATAATTCAATTACATTGGTTTCTCAAGTACCCATTCACCGCTCGCATCTCCTAATTGTTGAAATATCTTTATGACTTCGACCCATTTTCTAATTAAATTGTTCATTCTATTGTTTTGAGAGTTGAACATGTATTTTACTTATATACCCTTGGTTGGATATTTGCCTGTTAATCTAATTCCAGGGGATCTGATCCCCTCTTCTGATGTCCAAGGGTACTGCATACACATATTATATAGACAGGCATTGAGTTAAAACACCCATACACACAAAATAATAAAAAATAATTTTTAAAGAATGAAAGAAGAAAATTAATTTTTTGTCAGTGTTGAGGTGAATATCATGGATAAATTATGTCAGTATCCTCTTGCTTTGTGATTTATTTGACTTGTGTTTCTCCAGTTTTATTCAAGATGATAATTTTTCAGAATATAAGACAGTACAATGATACATTAAGTACTTTACTTTAGTGGTGTGTATTAGCTAGACAATAAACTTCATATTGTATACTCTGGATTCAGTTTCCACACTAGTAGTGCCAGTGACCCTGGCAGTACTATCTCAAATGTAAAATTGCGATGATATTAGTGTACTCTTCATAGACCATGATGCTTGTATAGGGGTGGTATTCAAAGCATTTAACAGACGTTTAACTCCCTAGAGTACCACTGTCATATTATTATGAACACCTTTGAGATTGTATAAAATACAGTTTTTAACTGTAAATGAACATTTGCTTGATTTACAGGCAGGGGGTCTTTCCAGAATAACCTAACCATCACCCAGCCTTTCCAGTTCTATTAAGATGATTTTCCACATGCCATTTTATTTAAGATGTTTTGTTAAATTTGAGGAATGTAAGCATAAATTGTTTCCTGACAGTTGGAAAGTGTTGAGTCAAGAGACATGGATTCTCTGGGATATTGATGTTAAGTCCAGGTAGCATTCTTTTCTGAGGATAACGAGGCATGTATTGCAGATATCTGTCTGTTGTATGCTTGTTCACTTACTGGATGAAGTTTAGTATAACTGACAAGAACATGTCTGCCTAATGTTACACAACTTAAATATGTACTTATTCTCATGAAATCTTCAATGAGAAAATAGAAGCCAGTGACTTTTAATTTGTAAAAGGTCACATAGTTCTGTGTTGCTCTTGAAGTATTCTGTCCTGGGTGATAGCCTAGAAGAGCTATTAGAAAACATGAAACACAGCAAAGAAAACTTGCTACAATATCTCAAACAGAGACAATATCATGTATTGTGGATTGGTGTTCTGTCTACCCCTCTACCCTACAAAAGACTTTACTCCCTGTCTTTCAGTGCTATTGTGTGACATTGAATTAGGAAATTCTTACTCTCTCGTCTAATTAAGCTCTCTTCCCTTGTGGTGTATAGTCTTTTGCCCCAACTATATTTTTCCCTCATTCTGTTATAATGTTTCTATATTTGCTGGAAAATGATGAGATGATGAAGAAAAGTACTGGAAAGTTTGCTAGGCCTTTTCTCTTTTACTATCTGATACATTTCATGTAGTGAATAACTTGACTCAGAAGGAAGTTTTACTTGGTGAGCCACGTGTGTCATCCTGCTGGGTGCATAGGTTATGAAAGAAGTGACTCTTTCAACATATGTTGGTAGAGAGATGAGGTAACAAGGGAAGGAAATTGTGAATAAAGAGGATGCATACCAGAGAGTTCTATTGAAAATTAGCTTCTATTTCATTTGTGCATCATATGTTCTAGATTTCAAACAAACAAAAAACACATTGTCTTGTGATACTGTGTTTCTACATACAAGCAATGACTAATTTGAAAAGAAAATTCCAAAAACAAGAGTTTCTAGGACACTAAAGTTATACTTGGGATTTCATTTGTTGTTGTGAAATGATGTGTAGCCCAGGTTTAAAAAGTAACTATAGGATATATGCATGTGGGTACAGATACCAGAGAGGCATCCATTCCCCTGGAAAGAAAGATACCACTTCCCAGAGTGAACACAACCCCTAACCTGATCCCAGCTTTTCTGTACATGCTTTTTGGCGTCTATCTTTTTCTTCATCCCTCGCCACCCTATTCAGGGATCCTGGTTGCAGTAGTAAAGGACACTGAGGTGAGATTAGTGTGCATCCAAAGCAGTCAGTCAGATGTAGAGGCCATGCATTCTTCTGTGCAAATGGCTCTCCAGGTGACAACTCCCCTGCCTAGCGTAATGTAGGATTATCTTAGAAATATATACTTAATATATATAGACTTTAGTTTGAGGACTAAAACTGTCACCTATAACTTCTTACTAAGTGATTCACAAGACTGAAAGTCAATGTGTTTGTTGTTTGGTTCTTTTCAGTAGAATTTTGCTCTTCTCTTTGGTGTCCACTTTGCCTACCATTATCTTCTAGGGTTGATTGGTTGGTTTGTTTGTTTGTCTTTTTTGAGATCTGAATTCTTTGTAAACAATAAGTACTCAAAGGCACAGAACCAAGAGTAATAGAAAACTGGAATAGTTATGAAAAAGACAGATAATGTATAGTGGGGAGTTGTGAGCATATGATGAAATAAACAGTAACACTATTAATCAAACATAGGAAAAGAAAAACTGGCCAGAACATTGGAAAACACAGTTTGGGTAATGGAAGCTAGGATGCAGAGGTAAGGTTATAATCGGGCAGCACAATACAACCATGCAAGCACACCTAAGTCCTGTTTTCTCCTTTAGTCCAAAATTTTCCTTCTGTGATTTAATAATTCCAAGTGCGTCTGGGTTTTTAATTAAGAAAATTAAACTATTAAAGACTTGCTCTAAATTGTAAACACCTTGCTTAGGCCTATCAGCAACTGGTGAGGAAGGATGCTGCTCTAGGCAGCAGCATATGCACTGGCAGGTGATAATCTATATGTTCTCAGACACGACTTTCCTTCCTTTCTTTCTCCTTCTACTTAAATGTACTTTCTGACAGTTTTCTTCCTTGCTAATACAACTGACATAGAACAGTTTTCTCTCCTGACCACCCAGACCACAGAAAGTTTTATAAACAGTCAAGATAAATAAGATAGAAATCCCGAGGATCCTGAATAAATGCCAAGGGACTAGAGCCCAGGCTGAAAATATGTGTGTATCTTACATACATGTGTGAACTTTTATGAGAAGGTGGAAAAGATCAGGGGACCCAAAAAGTGGACCAGCCTGTTTGAGAAGTACGTGTGATGAGATGATCAAAGCGTTATTGGCACAGGGTAGAATGATGCAGCCATTGAAGGTATGTTTGGTCTTAGTTTTGTTTTATGGTGCATATTCATAGTGAGGGGCCATCATGGGAGCCTGCTCCTGCAAGACAGGTGTCAGCCTCAGTTTCCTTACAAACTTCCTGAGGTTGTCTACCTTCTGTCTTCATAATAGGCATGTAGGGATTACCAAGGTTTTCACTCTAATATCCAGCTTTTATTGGGCTCCGCAAGCCTGAGCTCCAGCCTACAAACCTGCGTGGCAGCACTTTGCCCACCAAGCCACCTCCTCAGGCCTGTCTTAGATTGTTTATCATCTAGATGTCAGGTTGCAGTTTAATTGTCTTAGTGAGTTCAGGAAAGAAAATTTCATTTGCAGTTTTGTTTCTAGTCAGTTACGGAGGAGAAAGTCTCCTGGTTAAAAGTGAAATAACAGTCTAGCAAAATAGATGCGGATGCCATCCTGGCTAGTTTATGTCAGCTTGACACAGCTACAGTCATCCGAGGGGAGGGAAGCTCGATTGAGAACATGCCTCCATGAGATCATGTAAGGCATTTTCTCAATTAGTGATTGACGGGGAAGGTCCATGGCCTGGTGGTCGTGGGTTCTATAAGAAAGCAGACTTGAACAAGCCTTGGCCAGCAAACCAGTAAGCAGCATCCTTCATGGTGTCTGCATCAGCTCCTGCCTCCAGGTTCCTGCCCTGCTAGAGTTCCTTTCCTGACATTCTTCGATGATGAACAGTGGTGTGGAAACTAGATAGCCCTTAAAAAAAAAAAAAAAAAGTGAATGAAATAACAAAGAAAACTTTAATACAGTGAGCTGACAAGAATGTTTGAGTGTTTGAGTTGAAGGTGAGCACATGTAAGTTACATTGCTCTTGCCCACCCCAGAGCCTCTACCATAAGACAAGTGAATTTTTTTCTGGCTATTCTTAGAAATCATCACATTCTTTAAGTGGTACATTGTAATCTACTCCAGAGGGTTTAAAAATATCCTGGTGTACTGCATGTGACCCTTGAGCTCTTATTACCCTTCACACCTCATCTTAGGTAATAGAAGGCAATAGAAGGCAATGGATTCAGAATTCCTGAGTGAGAAGAAAGCAGCATGTGCACAGCGTCCCTGGTTCTTAGTAAACTTGAGTGACGCCATACTGCCCTTCCCTAAGACAGTAAAGTCTGAAGTCCAGAGCCAGCCTGCAAAGAATAAGAGGAATGGGAGGGCAGGAACAGAGTGATGTATTGGATCCTCATCTCAGATTCCCATTTCCATGTATGCCTCTGAAGATTTCAGACTTTCTGTAACATTCTTGCTGTCGGGTACAGTAGTAAGTCTTACAGAAAGTATTAAATACATTGCCTGTAGTATGATCTGGCTTTCTCTATAGGTATGATAAAAGCTGGCAAGTAATACAAGAAATCATGAATTCTATCTCATTGGACCACAGACTGGTCTATCTATGTGACTAAAAATATTTAAGAGTTGTTTGCTATGGAAAGTTATCAATTTTGTCTTAAAAATTAAGTTCAGATTTCTCTAAGAGGTCATCCTTGCAGTATTATCTCTTCTGGACAGCAGTGGTGTTATTTATCTTTGATAAATCTAGTACCAAATTCATGTTAAATTTGGGTTTTTTAATTCCTTTTTTGTGTGTGTATGTACATGTTCATGTGTGTACACATGTAGGTGGAATGCATTCACACAAGCTTGTATATGAGATTAGTATCAGGAGTCTTCCTCTGTTGCTTTCCATTTTTCCCCCATTGCCTTTCTTGTTACATTTATTTATTTTTGTCTGTATGTGTGTGCATACTACACATGCCATGGCAGTCCTGTTAAGAACTAGTTCTCTCCTTCCACCATGTGTATTCCAGGGATCGAACTCAGGTTGTCAGACATGGAAGCAAGTGCCTTTACTCACTGAGGCATCTTGCTGCCTGTCCCCCAATTGCCTTTCTTTTAAAAAGGAAAAACAGCCGGGCGGTGGTGGCGCACGCCTTTAATCCCAGCACTTGGGAGGCAGAGGCAGGTGGATCTTTGTGAGTTCGAGGCCAGCCTGGTCTACAAAGTGAGTCCAGGACAACCAGGACTACACAGAGAAACCCTGTCTCGAAAAACCAAAAAAAAAAAAGGAAAAACAATTTTTACTTTATTTTCAAATTTTTCAACTTATTTTTGAGACAGAGCCTCTCACTGAACCTGAAGTTCTCTCAGTATCTCAAAGCACAGATTTATTGAGTAAACTAATGGCCACAAAATCTGCAGAGATGATAAAAAGTAAATTCTTCAGCAAACATTACCCATATGAGACCTATATGAGAGAAGTTGCATGGGCACATTAGCATGAATTAGAATGTACAACTATTGAAAAAAAGAAAAAATTTTAGTTAATTTATTGCAATAAAATCATTTCATAGAGATCTGACTTTTAACAGACTTAAGGTTTCAATACAGTGTTGATGATTTCAGGGACAGTGCACATTTTAAATGAAACTTTGTGCTTGTGGATTGCTTATTCTCCATCTTCTTCTCCCCTATCTTCTAGCAACCATTTATTCTGTGATTCTCTGAAAGTGGCAGTTTACCTTGTCTCACATAAGAGATATTTTACTGTTTATTAGATGTATATGTGTGCTCTTTCTGCATGTGCACCTGCAGGCCAGAAGAGGGCATCAGATCACATTAACAATGGTTATGTGCTCCCATGTGGTTGCCGGGAATTGAACTCGGTACCTTTGGAAGAGCAGTCAGTGCTCTTAACCACTTAGCCATCTCTCCACCCTGAGATATTTTACTTTTTGTCCTTGTGTCCTCATACACATAATTGAGAGTGTTTAAATGATTAAATAATACTTAAATGTAAATTGACAAGTGTTTATATCACTGTGGCTAACCTCTTTTTTCAAAATCTGGAGCCCTCTGGATAAATGGAAGACAATTTTTAAACAAAATCTGAAGTGTGAATAAACATTGGCCAACAACAAAGTGTCAAAATAACACTATTCAGAGGGCTGTAGTATTTGAAAAAACAGGTTAGCACAATGATATAAATCACTGAAAGTCTGCATTAAAATATTATTTAAGCATTTTAATCAGTCCTAATTAGCAATACTGTGACTCTTCCTTAGGGGATGTGGCACAAGAATATACACTAGATAGACATGAGGCAAGGAGATACAATAAAGTGGATAGAGATACTAAAATTCACAAAGTTTGGGTGTGGAAAATGAAAAATAAGATGCATGGTCCCTGAGTGGCTTGATGGAAATGACAGTTTCCCAGAAAGAGGAGATGAAGATGGGGATGATTCCCCTCACCCCACCCCTGGGCAGAGGGCTAGAAATAGCACAGACTCAGAGAGATGTTGTGAGGTTTATTGGCCTCAATGTAATTTTGTGCAATTTCAGATAGGCAGTCTGACACACAGGTCTGCAATTTCCAAAGGGAAATTGTGTTGGGTGAGTAAAGAATCTAGAAAAATCTGTCACTTCATTAGCTGTTTAGCTTTTAGTGAAGGCATGGATTGAACAATAGCTGAGACAAGATGAGATATTAGGCTAAGGTTTCTCGTGGGCGATGGGTACCAGATAGAGAACAATCTGGAGAACTGAGAGCTCCCACAGCTGAGGAAGCTGAGTATGGTATCCATCTGGTAGTTGGTGGGTCTACAAAAAAATGTTAATATAAATTGTTGGCCATCTGCAAAGGTGGCTAAATATTAAAGCTGTAGTTTTAAGTCTGAAGGCCAGTTTTTAATATCACACTGAAATGATAAAAACCCTTGCTTTTTATAAGGGAAACCTTCCTTATTTTAGCCAACTACAGGGTAAATGGCTGGTAGACTGACATCAAGAAGAAAGGCTGAATAATGAAAAACAAATCCATTCGTGTATTTCAAATCAGTGAAGTCGAACTGTCGGGAACTTTCATAATTATAGTACTATTAATAGTGCTCAAATGCCCCCTAGAGGCATTGCAGATGTGACTGCTATGTCATATGTGCATCGGTAGGTGGCAGAGAGGAGAGAGGCTATGTCTACACTCAGTGTTCTGACCTGTGAACATCATAATGAATAGTAGCCTAACATTCCTGGGGGGGGGGGGAAGCAAGCTAGATACCAAAACCACTTTGGTGCCATGGGGTAGCCTGAGATGACTACCAGACCAGTACCACGCAAGCACCAGAGGGGCTCCCAGGACAGAAAACAAACCAGAAACTAGAAGAACTCTGCCTGGCCCTGGATGTGGGGGTTGTAGGTGAGCCAGCCCTGCCTTCTGTCTGCTTTGTGGTCGTGTTGGCTAGGGAGAGATGCCTTCCTCTCCCTTTTTCCCTCACCACCATTGGCCGACAGGAGATCTGGCCCATATGAGGTCACAAGAGCAGGAGAGCTGTCCCTGCCCCTCACATGCTGAAGCATTCGGGAGAGTAGTCCCTGCACCTTGCTTGGGTAGCACACTACAGCTAGTCCTGGATGTGGGGGTTGTGGGTGAACCAGCCTTGAGGGAGTGAGTGTGAGAGAGCCAGCCCTGCCTTCTGTCTGCTATATTGTGGTGTTGGCTAGGGAGAGATGCCCCCCTCCCTTTTGCCCTTACCATCATTGGCCCACAGGAGATCTGGCCCAGAAGGGGTCACAAGAGCAGGAGAGCTATCCCTGCCCCTCACATACTGAAGCACTCGAGAGAACAGGCCCTGCATATTTTCATAGTAGAACTGGCCATGCAAGTGGGGGTTGAAGGTCCAGAACCAGGGCTCTGAGTCGGCCTACCCCAACATCTACCCTATGGATGAACTGCTGGAGTGCAAGAAGAGGTCAGTTCCACAACCCAGGACTTCAGGATCTCCATGACACAGTACATTAACAACATATCTGAGAGGAGTTCCAGTGAGGTTCCAGTACTGACGGAGTAACGGAAACCAGGGACCTCGTAGCAGACCAAGGAGTCATTATGATGAACATTTTCAAGCAGAATGTGTAGACAAAGGGGAATATTGTGGCACATACTGAGATACACTGCAGCTTCCACAATGAGCTGTTATTTTTTATGCTGGGACAGATTGCAAGAGTGGAGGGTGGGGCTTGGGGGAGGTGAGAGATGGGAGGGAACAGGGTGAATGATGTGAAATTCACAAAAAAAATTTTTTCAATTAAAATTTTTTTGTGCTCAAGTAAGTGTTAATCCAATGGCCCACATAGAAGATGTTTTTAAATGCCTTCTTAAGAAAATGTATTAACAGTTGCCTAAACCTTTTTAAGATTTAAAGTATTTGGCTAGAGTTCACACACATACACACAAACACGAAAGCAAATCACGATCTCCATCCTCAGATGATTAATCGCCACTGTCTCAGAATGACACTGGCCTCTAATGTCTGTCCTTTCAGGTAATACTTGTCTTTCCTCACTCTGCTCTTTCTCTCCTGTCCTTTCTAAATCATTTATCTAATTTTAAAGAATCATAAAATGATCTCTTCTTTTTTAATGAAATTTAGGGCAGAAGAAAGATGAGATTATTAAAGATCATCTACCTACACAGCATCAGAATGCCAAGTTGAGTATTTAGTTTGGAAACCATTCCTTCTCTACTGTAAAGACAGCAAACATCTCTGATAAAGGGTAGATAGCTCCCTGTTGCTAGAAAGGAAGGATTCATTTTACTTCTGAGTACATGTTTGTACAATAAGATGAATTCTCCATTTTCATGCATCAAGTACATAGTTGTGTATATATTTCAAAAGTCTGTTGTCATTGTTTCTGTATATACAGACACCAATGTGTATAAATATATGCTAAAATACGTCAAAAGACTTTACACATATACTCTTCCTAAGGCAGCTGAGACACATGACAGGAGCAGCTCACAGGTTTGCACTAAGTGATCCATTGACCCGAGCTTCTGGTTCTATATTCCACTAATTAGAGTTGTTGCTTCCTCTAAAAGTGTTCTTTTATTAAGCTCTCACCCTTAGAAGGGATAAAACGTGCACAGATGACGTACATTCCTAGTGTATAGCAGTTCTTAGAAAAGACAGAGGATGACACTAACAATCTGTAGACAGTACCCCCCTCCCAGTTTTTTGTGTTTGTTCTTGTTTGGGGTTTTTGTTGTTGTTTGGTTTGTTAAGGCTTTATTTCTGGATATCTATGGGTTTGTTTGTGTTTTACCTTTTTTTATTGATTCTTTGTACATTTCACATCATACCCCACAATTAAATTCATCTCCTGTTTCTTTGTATCCACAAACCTCCCCACCAAAAAAAAATAAAAAACAAAACATCTTGTCGTGTAAGTTGTTGTCTGTCATACATTACACCCTGTTGTCTACACATCTTTACTTGCAAATGTTCATTGCAATAAGTCATTGGTTTGGTTTGAGGCCTCTGGCTTCTGCTACACCATCACTACTGGATCCTCACCAGAACTCCTCTTGGATATCCTGTTGTTGCCCTCTGTCATGGAGATCCTACAGCTTGGATCTGCAGGACTGACCCTGTTATGTACTCCAGCAGTTCATAGCTGGGGTAGATTTGGGGTAGGCCTACTCAAAGCCCTGGATCTGGGCCGAGTTGGTCAGCCCATCTGCTCTCTCACACCCTCATTGCCAGTGAGGAGCTCTCTAGCACTGCCTGCCCCTCTCCCCCAACTCTCCCAGTGCCACAGCCAGCAAGGGGTGGGGTCAGTTCTGCCACTCTCATGCTGTCTGGGCTGACTTGCCTGGGCCCAGTCTGCTGTGCTGCTGAGATGAGCTGCAGGGCCCACTCACCTGAGGATGACAGCTGGTGATGGTGGCAGCCAGCTGTTCTGTCGTGACCTCCAGTCCAGCTCTCTCACCTGCTGCAGGTAGTGAGGGATGAGCAAGTCCTTGCCTCCCCCTGCCCTGCATCATGTTTATAAAGGCCTTATATTTTAACTTACCGTGCACTAGTGTAAGGTGATAGCTTAGAATGGTAAGATGCAGTTTAGAAATCAAGGACTGGGGGCGCAGAATCAAAGTGCAGTCGGTCTCTTGTTCATTTCCTTCTGACTTAAGACAATTAACCTCTTCAGGCTCGCATTTCCTTTCATATAAACTACTTCTGAGTACTATGGAAAATATTGCATAAACACCACAGGAAAGAACTTAACACAGTTGGAATATGTAATGGAAGCTTGGTGGCATTATTGTAATTACTGCTCCATATATGATCTGCTCCACCCCCAAAATCAAGTGTGGTTGGGTTCGCCTGTCTTGCTCTTGCTCTTCTCAGTCAGTGTAGCAGGATTCTTAGAGTGAGTAATGTCTATGGTTCTGTCTTCCCTCCTTCATGTCAAGTGGAGGGAAGGTGCTTTGCCTTTGCTGGGTTCGTGATGGAAGCCTAGAAGACGCACTTTAGAGACAGAAGATTAATGCAAACTGTATTTTCTGTACCCACAGGGATGTGCCCAGAATGGGAACACAAAGCAAGGGGGAGTGGGCTGTTGCAGATAGTCAATTGAATCATGAGACTTGGAATTTAGAATAACAAAGGAATGAAGGAGTGGGCAAGCTGCACATAGTCAACTAAGTCAAGACAGGCAACACATTTACGACTTGTGTGTCTTAAGTCAGATAACAGGATAACAGCAACTTCCTCTTTCACTCTTTATGGTTAACAGATAAACATGAAACATCTAAAGAAGGCAGCATAGGAGTTGGGTTCCAGGCCTAGGAACATAAACTCAGTTTTGACCTTGCCAGCAAGATAGATCTTGTCCCTGAGATGGCTGGACTCGGGAAACTGTCTCTCAACGCCTTGAGTTAAAGATCTCACTCTGCTTGAGTAGGATTCCTTGTTCCTTTGGCTTTGAGCCTTCATTCCTTTGTATTGTAGTGCAGTAGTTAAATATGGACTCCAGAGCAAGACAGATAAGCTCTAGTCCTGGTTTCACCACTTAAAATATCTCTTAGGCAAGTTAGACATTTGTAAGGTGGGAGTAATAATAGTGCCCCATCCTTGGGACTGTTAGCTGGATTAAGTGGTTGTTCTTTGTTAAAAAAAAAAAAAAACAAAAACCTTAGAATAGAATCAGGAGTCTGGAGGTTTTCATACACAGATACTATTTTTGTTACCCATCATCATAGCCCAACATAGCCTCTTCCCTCTTAACCACTGCATATGAAAATAATAGGTCAGTGGTTCAGGGTGTGGCTTTCCAAAACACAGAGGTGGAGCCATTTGCTCTGATCTATGCTCCACGTGGGATCTGAGCCTGCATGTGAACACAGTAGGGTAAAGGAAAATGGAGAAACTTGGGTTTGTGATTAGTTTAGACAGCACCCTTTTTATGTGTACTTCTGCGTTATGCACAGTATAACGCAGAAGTACACATAAAAGGGTGCTGCCTAAATAAGTATAGTAAAACTAAGAAAAATAACTCTGATTATTTTTGCTAATGTAATAAAAGTTTGACATGAGCATTAAAAGCTTAAATTATTAGAAAAAGTAGTACATTAAAATTTAGTTAGATCAAAAGTTGGTGGCTGGAGAGAGATAGCTCAGCCTATAAAGTGCTTGCCACAAAAGCACATGGGGCATGAGTTTTATATCCAGAACCAACACAAAAAGCAAAAATTCTGAACATGGTGGTATTTGCTTGCGATCTCAACACTAGGGAGACAGAGACAGGAGGATTCCTTGGGTTGATGGCCCCTCAATATAGCTAAATTTGAAAACTCCAGGCCATCAAGAGACCCTGCTTCAGAAAAGAGGGGCTGTAGTGAAAGACATCACGCATTATTGATCTCCAGCCACGTGCTCAGAAATAAAAAGCCCCTGTAGGAACACTGGGATTGCAGGTGTCTGTAACCTCATCTAGCCTTGAAAACTGGAGCAAACATGTCCCTAAAATAAGTGTTGTTGGGGGGGGGGGGAGCTTAGAACATAAACAAAGCAAAGAGCAGTTTCTTTGTGTGCATCAATACTTTGGAGGAGTAACTAGAGTCTGTCTAGACTACAGCATATGGTGTATGGACAGTACTGCTCTAGCAGAGACTCCTCTGGAGAATAGTCTTGTCTTCAGGGAGCTGTAAAGACATGGATGGGGTGGTGGAGAACTAAGCCAAGAACAGACATTCCTGCTCACTACCACTATCCACTCCTTCCAAGAGCAGCCTATGGATGTATCGATTTGAAATATCATAAAACATGAAAACATACCAGGAGTTTTCCTGTTCTTCTACCTGCTGGAAATTCTTTTTACAAAGAGAAGTTTGTAAGACACTTGAAAGATTAGTTACATTGTTTTCCTCCTATAACTTTTCAAAAATCAGATTCTCATTTTGCAAGGGGTAGAATGAGAATAGTTCTAGATAAATGACACCTTGATTTTATAAAAGGACCTGTCCTTTAGATATAGGTGAAGACATGTCAGACTAGTAAAGGAAGGTAAGAGGTTGAATTGTTCTTGTTAGGTTTTCACCCTTAAGGCTACAGTGCTCTTGAAGTGCATTCCTTCTGAACACCTGCTCTCACATGCATCAAGTCTTTTCTTGTACAGTACTATGGGGTTTTGCAGACCTGAGCAAGCCTAGCAATAGACAGAAACCTGCAGATTGATTGATTGATTGATTTGTTTTAATGCAAGTACATGCTCAGATGTTGGCATGTAGAAATCCTTTTTAAAAGAATTGTTTTTCAAAGAACATTGTAACCTTGGCTCCTCCTGATGCTATGCCTGGCACATTGTAGACACTCAGCAGGTATCAGTGGGATTGATCTGCTTTGGAAGCTTCAGACTGGACAGAGCTATTGCTTTAAGTGTTATGTTGTGAACTGAAGTGCTGGTTAGGCAGAAGCTTCACTAGAACTTGAAAGTGAAGTGGCTAGTGAGGGTGAAGGTTCTGATTGACAGGCTTTTTGTCTTTGAAGAATTACAAGCCCATTTAAAGGAAGCTTGTTCACCTTTGTCTCCTTTCCCACAGGGGAGAGGCATTGTCAGAAGGGAGTGTCTTGAAATGTGTTAAGCCCTTTGCCCTGGAACTGTGTTAGTCTCCTTGTTTCAAGTTGTGCTTCATTCCTGTATTTCTTGCATACTACATCCAGAACTACAAACCAAACCTCTCACATGATTGAAAACCCTCCACATTTTTTATGTACTGTGAGATTGCCTAGAGTGTGTCATGTCATGCCTGTAGTTTTTTTTCCACCCTCCTCCATATCTCCATGTTCCTGTGTGTCCTCCACCATTGTTTCCCAGATGTGTTCATCATTTGTCATAGATGGAATAAAAACTAGATGAAATCACCATCCCTGACTGTCTAGTCTTCCTGAAGCTGAATGAAGCAGTATCTTGGGAGTGATCTGTTCCTGATCTGACCTTTGCTATGTGGAATGCCTCCCTGAACGAGCTGCATACTGCTGTACAAGTTCCTCTCCAACACTTTGCCTTCTCAAAATGGTGAACTTCACATTGTGATTTAAGCCCTAACTCCTTGGCATTAGGAAATATTTGTAGATATTTTAAATCTATTTGACTTTTTTTTGTTGTTGTTGTTTCCAGACTACATTATATAAACAAATCTTAACTTAGAAATTCTTTCCATTTTCTGAGCCAGTAATAATATGGTTTTAATGTTAATTACCTACTATACCAACAGTTATTTTGTTCTTATTAAGTTTTTATTACATTTTTATTTATCTGGGATAGTGTGAGTGGTAGGGGGTTTGAATGAGAATGTTCTCCATAGTCTCATATATTTGAATCTCTGTTCCCCAATTTGTGGAACTATCTGTGAAGGGTTAGGAGGGGTGGCCTTGTTAGAGGAGGTGTGTCACTGAGGATGGACTTTGAGGTTTCAAAAGACTGTAGGCATCCCCAGTGATTCTCTCAGCCTTATGATTGTGTCTCAAGATGTGAACTCTCGTCTCTCTGTTCATACTGTTCTAGTACCATGCCTATTGCCATGATGGTCATGACTCTAACCTTCTGAAGCCGTAGGCCTCAAATTAAATATGCTTTCTTTTATAAGTTGCTTTGGTCATGGTGTTATACCACAGCAATATAAAAGTAATTAAGACTGTGTGTGTGTGTGTGTGTGCACATACATGTGAAGGACAGAGGACAACTTACAGCAATCATTTCTTCCACTCTGTAGGACCCAGGGATCCTCAGTTCCTCTGGCTTTACACAAAGTACCTTTTCCTACTGAGCTGTCTGGCCTTATTTCGGACTTTTAGAAAAGGCAAATGATTAAAATTATATCGGGCAGTTCCTTGAGTTATAAGAAGTAAGAAATATCCTTTTCTCATAGATTATATTTTCCATTACTTTCAAATATATCCAACTCCAAAAAAGCATATATACATACTCATTCACTAATGCTCTAAATTTAGACTGTAGACGCTTGCAGATTACTTACTTGAAATCTGTAAATGAAAAATTATAAAGAGGTTTAAATGATTTTTCTGAACATCTGGCCATCAAATAATTCAACTAGAATTAATTCAGTTAGGTGGATGGATCTATTGCCCTCACTTTTAACGTCATATGCCAAATAAGTTATAAGTATAGTGTGTGTGTGTGTGTGTGTGTGTGTGTGTGTGTGTATAGTCATTCATAATATTCAGAGAATTTTTTACAAAAGAGAATGCTTAAAATTGAGCTCTAAAAAAAGATTGTGCTTGCCTGGCACACCAGGAGCAGGGAGGATGTTATTCTGAGCAGAGTGTTTGTGAGGACAGGGAGGCAGAAAGCCCCTTGGTGAATTTGTGAACTTGGTACGTACTTGCAGTGGGAGCTTCAGTAGGAGAAAACGAAAGGAGCTGCAGATTGGGACTTGATTAGAAAACAAGAAATATATGCTTTCAATGAAAATGATCCCTTTAAGCAGTGATACATATAAAAGGGATGGGGGGCAAGACTTCAGACAGAAAGCATCCAGCAAGGCTGTAACTGTGTGCTGCAAGAGGATTTATTAACTTGCTTAACTGAGTGAGCATTTACTAAGTGACTCCTGTGTACCATGGTTGAACAGATGAGTGAATGTGATTTCTGCCATTCCTTTCAGTCTGCAGTCAGTTGGGAAAGACCGTAATTAAACACACAAATACAATGAAGAAGACCAAGTAGCTATGATGTCCATAAAGATTAGGAGTAGTGTTAACTACATGTACTACTCTGCTAGATTTAGGGGAAAACAGAAGTGACTAGGATAAAGCTAAGGTTTCTTTGAAACAGGCCAAAAGTGTTACCAAACATTTCCCTTTTTCCTATTCTGGAGGTTTTCTCCATGAATGGTGGTGACTCGTTGGTCTGTTTGATTGAGGGGTGAAGGCCTGGGTGCTCTACTCTCCTAGAGGAGTGCACCTACTGTACCTACATGCCCTTTTTCACATTCGGTGAACCCAAGCCAGTTGGGTCCTGATTCTTTTTCTTCTTTGGTTTGGTTTTTCAAGACAGGGTATCCATGTGTATCCCTGGCTGGTATAAATTCACAACAGTCTTCCTGACTGGGCCTCCTGAGTACTGGGATTACAGATGTAATAACACCATTCTTGGTTTCAAAAATACATGCATGCAATCGTACATGCATATTCACACATATAAAAGGTCATGTAGTGATACTGTAATTCCTTATCTGGATACAGAAGCAGAATTCGGTGATTCCCTCAAGCTGTTTACAAAAGTGAGAACTTTGCTGCTTATCTGAGTACTTCAGGATGCCTGTCAGATAAACACTTCTCCCTCTGATTGTAGCCTCTTTATTCTCATGCATAAAGACACCAAAGCATGCCGGGCGGTGGTGGCGCACGCCTTTAATCCCAGCACTTGGGAGGCAGAGGCAGGCGGATCTTTGTGAGTTCGAGGCCCGCCTGGTCTACAAAGCGAGTCCAGGACAGCCAGAGATATTCAGAGAAACCCTGTCTTGAAAAAACCAAAAAAAAAAAAGACACCAAAGCTACTGGAGAAGTACAGACTTGCCCAAGAACTTGAAGGAGTTCTCAGAAAATGCAGTTAGGAACTGGGGAGATGGCTTAGCAATTAAAGCAAGCTTACTTGTTTTGATCCCCAGAAACCCAAATGCTGGCTTGTTGTGATGGCCCTGCTGCCACTCCATCTGCTGAGGATAAAAACATGAAATCCCCAGAGGAAGCTGGTCATCAAGACTAGCCATGTCAGTAAGCTGTGGGTTTGAATGAAATACCCCTCCTCAATGATTAAGATGCCAGAGCAATCAAGATGATTCCTGGTGTTAACCTGGGCCTCCACATAGACCCACACACCTGTAAAAGCACACATATACACATGTACATGCAAAATGGGAAGAGAAAAAAGGCAGCTTGCCCTGTGATTGTTGGATGAAGGTGCCACATTATCCCATGTGACTACAATTCAGTATTAGAAAAGGGCTGGCCAGTTTCTTCATCAAGTGCCATGCTGATTTCACAGAGCACTCATCACTCTGAATAGATCTACCCTCATATTCCAGAACAGTACTAAAAATATTCTAGGAAACGTGTTAACTCATTCGGAGTTCTACAGGAAGGAAGGCCCCTTCCTGCTGTTTTTAAAGCATGACTTTGACTGACAAGATCAGATCAGAAAAGGCCTCTCTGGCTGCAGGCCCATAAGATTTGACATGCACTCAACCTTCACTGCCCTGGAGCAGCCTCTGCAGAACAGAGCACAGGTGCATTCTGGGCGATCCAGCACCTAGCCAGTGTTTATGCTTTGCATTCTTTGCTGTGTTGTTCCTTTAAACATTAGAAAGGGAAATTTTAAACTACCAAGGAATTTATTAGTTTTTACAGAGAAAAAGTTAAAAACAAAACAAAACAAAAAACTGACCAGCCTATTTACAGCTGTTTCTCTAGCAAACACGATGAAGTCCAAGTTGATATTTGGGCAATGAGAAAAGACTTACTTTTCTTTGCCTTTTTTGTTTGTTTGTTTTGTTTTGTTTCCACCTGTGAGTCCAGTTCTACAGGATCTGAGTTGCTCTTCTGACCTCCTTGGGCAACTGCACTCACATGTTCATATCCATATAGATACATGCATACACATACAAAATTAAAAACCAAATCTTTTAAAAGGAAGCATAAACTTTTTTTTCTGCTCAATGTTTTGCAAATATATTTAACTAAAGCCCCTTACTCATGTTAGCACTAACTAGACTGTTTTACTAGCACTAGCATGAGACAGGATACCACTGACCCACACACATTAACAGACTCTTAAGCATTAACCCTGGGGGTTAGTTGAAAATGAAGAAGTGCTTGGTATGGAATTGAAACAATTGTAATAGCTGTCACTTGCATTTTCACTTGTGTTTGTAGCCAAATCATAGTGATTTCTTGATAACCGCTTAGTCAGCGAAAATAGTCTTTTCAAAAAGAGAAAATCTGATAGTGTCTCTATTGCCATTAAGTTCATTAATTTTTGAATACTGAACATCTAGCAAATGTAACAGTTCCTGTGTGTAAATTAATTTAGCTTTCTTATAATTTACATAGAATAAACTTGATCTGTTTTTGTGTATGGTTCAGTTTATGTTCAAACTTGTAAAAAATACCTCTAACCAATTTAAAGAACATTTTGCTTGTGCTCACCAAAAAGATTGCTTTAGCCACTGGTAGTCTGTCTTTCCCTTTACCAGGAGCCATCAACACTGGTTTGTTTGTTTGTTTGTTTGTTTGTTTCTTGAGATTAGACTTTTCTGATATTTCATGTAAATGTAATTAGATAGTATGTGCTTTGGGTGGTTAATACTGGTTGTCAACAGAATCTTGAGTAGCCCAGGAGACAAACCTCTGGGCGTTCCTAGGGGAGATGTTTAGATTCAGTTAATTGAGATGGGAAGAACCACCTTAAACATCAGACAAAGAAAAGGAGAAAGAGAGGTGTGTACTCCATCTCTGCTTCCTGACTTGGGCTGTGACATGACAGCTGTTTCAAGCTCCTGCCACCAGGCTTTTTTTTTTTTTTTTTAGCATAACAAGACTGTAGCAGCATCCTTTCATAAAATACTTCATCATTTGCTTTCAGAATCATAATGGGCTTTATACCATTCTATTCTCTACAGTTGTAGCCTCATTCTTTCACACTGTCTTGTTTCTTTAGCAGCTAAGTTCTTACAAGTGTTATTTTGAAGAACAGACTGTAGTTCTGTGGCAGAACACTTGGCTAACACATGCATGACGCTAGATGAAATACCCAGTATTGGAAGGACAAAGTTGCTCTCAGTATCCCCCTTGAATTTATGTATAAATCTCAGTTACTGTGTCACTTTCGTACTTAAAAGATCCTGTTGAAATTGCATATGGTACTGGAGAGATAGCTTAGCAGTTAAGAGCACTGACTGCTCTTCCAAAGGACCTGAGTTCAAATCTTAGCACCCACATGGCAGTTCACAGATGTCTGTAATTGCTCGGCATGATGGCACATGCCTTTAATCCCAGCACTTGGGAAGCAGAGGCAGATGTCTGTGAGCTCAAGGCTAGCCTGGTCTACAAGTACAGCCAGGGATACACAGAGAAACCCTGTCTCACAAAACCAAAAAAAGAAAGAAGAAATTGCGTGCAATCTGTAGATAAATTTTAGAATAATTATCTTAGTAATGTTGAATATTCTAAGCTACAAACATGGTGTAACTGTTTAGGTCTCCTTTAGTTTTTCTCAATATTGTCCTGTCTTTCTGTGAAGAATTCTTTGTTTTTATTTCTAGATTGTGTTTGAGTTTTATAATGTATTTCAAGTAAGAAAGTTTTTGCTGTTTAGTACATAGTAGCAACAACTGATTTTTTTTTTTAAATCCTAAACTTATACTGTTTGGTCTTATAGCTGTTGTATAGATTTTATTTGTTTTTTTAGACTTTCCATACAAACATGTCTTCTGGAGATTTTTTTTAAGTGTACTTTTTCACTTTGCATGGTGTGTACTCTCTCTTTCATCCTTACTGCTCTGTTAGAATAGTCAGTAGAAGAGATGGTAGATAACATTCAATATTTCATTGTTAAATGTTGCTGGCTACAGGTGTTCAATAAGTAAATACCTTTTGTCATACTGAAGAAGATCCTTCCTATTCTCAGTTTGCTTAGAGTTTAGTATTATGAGTAGGTCTTGAATTGATTGCCAATCCTTTTTTTTTTTTGCACTTAACAAAATAATCATAGTTTTTCTACTCTTTAAATCAATACAGTGATGTACTCTAATTAAAATTTAAACACTAACCTTTGGTTAAAAACCAACCCTTGGTTCCAGAGATAACTCTTATTTGGTTTTGATTATTTATCTATTTTGCAAATCAGAATCTCTTCGTTTGTATTTTGAAGACTTGGTGGTCTATATTTATGGAAGCCATTTTTCTGTAATTTGTAGTCTTTGTAATGATCTTTGGCAGGTTTAAAGTTAATAGCCTAACTTTATGAAAACAATTTAATAATATTCCTTTCCATGTTCTGAAATGGTTATATAATTTTAATGTCTTATTTTTGGTTTTGTATTTGGTTTTGTTGTTGTTGTTCTGGACATTATAAACTAGCCCTCATTTCACGTAACATGGTGTTTACTAAGTTACCCTGGCTATTTTTAAAGTTCTCCTGTACTCTAGATGGGCCTTGAACTTGTGTGTGCTGCCTTGGCCTCCGAATGCTGGCATTACTGTCATTTATCACAAGACCAGCTCTAAAACTGTCCTTTCTGGTTATACCAGTGATAAGAATGATTTTTTTTTAATGGTTTTTTGTAAGGGGAAGGAGTCTGCATTTTTTGAAGTATTTAGTTTCCAATGTTTTTCATTTCTTGCAGATTTTGTTTTCTACCTTGTATCATTTGCCTTCAATCAGTAAGGCTTCTTGGCCATTTCTGTAACATATATCTCCTGAAACTTTTTTGTTGTTTTTATCTGAAAATTATATTGTTTATCCTTCATTATTGAAAGGTTTTTTATGGGGTTTTTGTTTTGTTTTATGAGTAGGATTCTGGTTAACATGTTTTTGGTTTAGCCCTTTAAAAATGTCACTCTCTTCATAAACTGCCTGTTCGTTGTTGGGTTGGGGAGTCATTACATGTTGTTTATCACTCTCATTCTCAGCATGGACCTTCAAGAGCAGGAGCCTTAAAAATGAGGTGCAATAAAATCTCATGTTATAGCCAACTTTATTCAGAGCATCACACAATTTGTAGTCTGAGGCTTAAGAGTCACCTCAGTAAAGTATACAATCATAAGGAAAAGCCATATGTGGTAAAAACGTATTTTTTTCTATAGAGGCATATAAGTAATAACAACTGAAATAATCTCACTCCTACCTGCTACATCAGGGAGGAACACAGAAATACATTCCAAGAACAATTCTGTGTTTTGAAGAAGCTGAGTTCACAAGTTTTGTTTTCTTGGAGTTTTCTCACAAGCACTTAGAAGTATCCATTCTTGCACTGTCCTACTGATTAGTGATTCCAGTGTTCCGCGAGTGTTCAGGATACTCTTGAGTTTGTGGTGTTAACTGTTGAACTGAAACAACTTCTTATCCTGTTGGAGCTTCCTGACTGAATTTGTGTTTTGTTTGTCTATTTGGGGAACAGTTTGAGGCCCTTAGTTCTTCAGATAATATTTTGTTCCAATTTTTCTTTCTTTTCCTTCTAGAACTCTGATTAGGACATAATAGATTTTTTTATATTGTTCCACAGGAGTGATCTTTTAACGTAAATTTTATCATCCCATTTTTCTGCTTCCAAGTTTCATCAGTAGAATACTTTCTACGTTGTGCTTGTGTGTTTCTCTGACCTCACTTCTTACCTCTTGTGTTCATTATTCCCTGTGCTTCAGATCCATTAGGTTTCTTTTTGTCCCATCATGTGCCACTTGCTTTCTTTTGTACTTGATCTTCTCTTTATCTTGAATGTTCTTCCAACATTTCTTTATGTGGCTGACTTCTTTGGGTATTTGTAAAGTTACCTTTGAACAAAGCTTTTTTGATTACAGCATCTAAGTACTACTTCATTCCCTAAAAAGACAAACATCTGTTTCAGTGCCTTTATTGAGATGTCATATGCCATAAAATTTACTCATTTAAAACATCTTTACTTGTTCTTATTTGTAAATTTGCATACTTGTTACCACAGTTAGCTTTAAACGTGTATGTTTTACATATTTGTTCTTTTTCCTAATACCAATACTGTCTGGTGAGTTACACATGCTCAGTTAAACTTCCTGAGTATGTTTATTAGGTGTAACATAATATAGGCATTAACCTACAGCAAAACACTTAAAAACATTCAGTTGACTAGATTTATCTCTGGGCCTATTTATTCCTTTAACATAGCCAAGTCTGTATTTTTAAGAATTATTGAAGGAAGCTTTAATTTTTTTTTTCATGTAAGTACAAGTCATGTGTACATTTCCCTAAATGTTATCATTTTCTACTTATGTTGGCAGTTGTACAGAAAGAAAGTTTCCCAGAACTACTGTTTTCTTATCTTCAGAAATCAGCTGGACACTGTTTATATCCTGAAATAGATTATAGAGCATCTATTACTTGTCTTACTTGTTAATTGAGGATAACAGTTATGTGGATATCTCTGAAAAAGTAGGTCTCTCTTTTCCTAACCAACTTCGATGTGGAGTGTCAGTTCTGAGCATAGCTAAGCCTCGCTGTTCCTTCTCTATAGGCTTTGCTGCGTCCTGGAAGAATTGACAGGATCATTTACGTGCCCTTACCAGATGCAGCGACAAGAAGGGAAATACTGAACCTGCAGTTCCATTCGATGCCAATCAGTAATGAGGTTGACCTGGATGAACTTGTCCTCCAAACTGACACTTACTCAGGAGCAGAGGTAAGATAATTCCCCAAAATACAGATGTATCTCAGAGGAAGAACACATTTAGCATGCAAAGAGCCCTGGGTTCAACCCCCAAACATATATCCACACCCCATATCCCACACAAAACCCAAAAAGAAAAAACTGGAGTGGAAGAAAAGCAATGGCTAATGGTCATTAAGCAAAAGAAGCTGCTTCCTAACACCTGTTTTAAGAGACTGTGAACCAGCAAATCTTAAAACAAGAAACCACTAAATTATGTTACACTTTACTTGACCGCTATTGTTTTTTTACCTAGTTCTGATGATTTTTCAAACTACTCTTTAGTATACCATATAGCACAGAGGGAGGAACACTGGACTTGAAGAGGCAGGCTCTGTTAGCCTTCCTGACTCTAGCTAATCAGCTAACATTACTTTACTCGAACGTTAGTCCCTTTTGTTAAACTATCAATTAGGAAGGTAGAATAGATTTTTCAGCTATTTTCTTATGGAAGTGATATTAGGATATTATAAACAAAACTTGGCAAAGAGATAGTATTACTATCTTTTATTATTGTGGACAATTTTAAATATCCAGATCTATTTTTGATCACAAAGATTATCAGAAAAATAGCAAAAGGGACTATCTGCCCTTAACCATAGAGATGAAATCTTATCAATAACTGCAAGACCTCTAAAAAAAAACCCTAAGACCACTTTTATGTATGGAATATAAGCATTTTCCCTCTCCTTAAAAAATACTCTTACTGTATTTTTGTTACAAAGTAAAATTCAATGAAGTAATTGTGTAACTATTCTACATGCACCACCACCACCCCCAGTACTAGGAATTGAACCCAGGTCCTCATGCATGTTAAGCAAGGATTTTTACCACTGAACCACATTCTCACACACACAAAAAAAAATATATGCCATATACTGCAGCAGAGAATTAGCTTGAGAATACCACTGAAGTGGATTTTACTCAAAATTTAATATTCTTAATAAGAAAGCTAGCAGGCACAGGCTTTGTAATGTTTTATCTGGTATTTTCATCCAACTTTTGTACCAAAGAGATAAACACATATAATCAAGCAAATTTCCATAGAGTTGGCTTTAGTGCTTCTATAGTTATAGCAAATACCAATATAAATGACAGAACTACTTACAGCTTTGTCTTTGGAGCTATGGAAAGCAGCTTAGGAAGCAGTTGGAGTTACTGAGCTGAATTCTATCTAAAACAGCAGTCTTTATGATCATCTCTTTGCATAGTCATAGAGTGAGCACGTAGTTAATATGATGGAGGACTCAAGCATTTCTAAAGTGGGCTATTGATGTGAGTGTAGGACCTGACATTGAGTATATAACATGTCAAGTTGTAAGAACAAGGAGAAGAAACCATAAATCCCTCCCTTGAACAAAATGAAAGAGTCATTATACTTAAAATGTTAATGTTCCTTTCATATTGAATTAATTCATGACAGTCATACTTCAGTAGAAAACAGAAATTAATGTTTGTAAGATTTAATCTGACTGGTAAGAAAAAACTCATGTGGTACCAACATTAGCTAGTAAGTTCTCATACAGTACATACCTTATTATATCTAAAATTTAAACACATTTATGATCAGTTTTTATACCCAGTTTTCTACAAATTCCCACAGAAAAACAGAAGTAAATTCTTTGCTTCCTAAGTTATATTATGATGTCCCATCTGCTCAGGCTTTGGGGAGGCCACTCTGACCTCATTTAGTATATGGTTATAATGTCTTAGAAATAGGAACTTCTCAGAGCAGCTCCCTGTTAGCTCTGAGGTGTCCAATTTGGAGGAGACAGGCTTCTCCCAGAATTTTGGTGGGAGGGGAAGATAGGATGAATGATGGTTGGCTGGTTAGTTGGTTTAAATAGTTAAGCAGTTCAGGGACATATTTGAAAAGAAGTGGTTAAACTTTAAAACTGATACTCATGAAATTTAACAGTCAAAACTTAAATTTAGACAAAAATGTAAGATCTCATCTTTTTTTTTTCTCTCTCTCTCTTTTTGTCTGTCTTTTCATCAGAATGACAACAGTGCTACAGTGTTGAAGGCCAAAATTAGGTTTGATTTCTTTTTATGGTAAAATGAATTTTAATATGATAACCTGAGTCACCTGACACTGCAGACATGGTACTTTGTGAATCTGTTCTGCATAATTGATTTCCTCACTAGAGTAAAGCCGTGTCCTCCAGTACAGAGTGTGTTTACAAATGCTTAATAAAGTGGGGGGTGGGGCAGAAGACAAGATTTAACTCACAGTGGGTAAATAAACCTGCTTGTCTTGTCAATAGGAGCTGCCCCATGAAATGTGAACTTACATAAGATTGATTGTTTCTCACGATAAGCCACATGAGAGTTAGAGATGAGAAAATCCAGACACTTAAGTTGCACTTTAGAAAATGTTTAAGTATTGTTGATATTTTTTCTTTTCATGTCTAATTAAAACTGTGGCTGTAGTTGAGGTGGAGATGATTCTCTTAATGACTGGGACTAGTCAAGGTTACTTTCAAAGAAGTATCTTCATTTTACCCGGTTGGTGGTGTCGTTCCATGAAAACCTTGTCGTGAAGCAGACCCTGTAACTCCTCTGAGACTTTCCATTTTCCCTCCTGGAAAGGACATAGGAAGTAAAACCTATTGTAAACCCCAGGAGCATCCTAGCGGAAGTGCTAGCACAGTGGATCTCAGCCTGTGGGGTTGAATGACCCTTCTAAGACCATCAGAAAACACAGATACTTACATTGTGATTCATTAAAAAGGCAAAATTGCAGTTACGGAGTAGTAACAAAGATAATTTTATGGTTGGGAGGGAATCAGCACAACATGAGGAACTGTATTAAAGGGTCACAGCATTAGGAAGGTTGAGAACCACTGAGCTACAGCCTCTTCCCCTCTGTTCCTGAGAACCACTGTTCTGCTTCCTTTATCTGTGAGTTTGATGCTGAAGGTACCTGATGTAAATGGCATAGCAGAAGGAAATGGGGGAGTGACCTACTTACTGTCTGGGGTTCCATCTCCAGTTGCTGAGTTCTTCTGGAAGGGCCTGTTTGTTGTTTGGCTTCTGTCTCATTGTCATCAGACAGTGTTGGTGTAAGCAGATGGAAATTAAGTGGAAAGAAATGAGTGTGTGTGTCCTCCACCCTGGTTTTTTGTTTTGTTTTGTTTGTTTGCTTTTTGGGTTTTTGGGGGGGGTAATGGCTGTTTTCTTTGATTTTGTTTAAAGTTGTTTTGTAGCAGGTAACCATTCTTTTATCAAATTCTGGATAGTTTTTAGAAAACTCTTATGTCTGAATGTAAACTATAGCTGGCCTCCTTGCTGTTTGTGATAAGAGATGATTTCCTGTGCTTTGGAGAAATTGCTAGCACAGGACAAAAGCCCCTTAGCTTTGTGGCATTTGAGTTGAATTCTTATTTGCATTTAGATGTCACCTTCTTTCCAGTGGTTATCTCAGTAAGGGGCTTTTGAGTAAAAATGGCCCTCAAAATTAAAATGGCTTCTCTTAAGGTTTTTCAGCGTGATTGATGCTGAAAAATGATGAGCATTTGATAGAAGCTACAAACTATGCTTCCAATCTTCAGTTTTGATTATTTACTCATTTGCTTATTTATTATGGGGTTTTTGTCCTTTGAAACAGGATGTTGCTATATAGCTCAGGTTGGCCTGGCCTGTGTGGAACTTATATTATGTAGCCCAGACTAGCTCCATGGCATAATAATTCTCCTGCCTCTTGCCTTTGCCTCTCAATGCATAAATTGCAGATATGAGCTTGACTTGATCTTTCCCATGCTGAAGCTAATACTAAACTATAATTAGTATGTCTAGGGTGCTGGGCTCCCAGTCATCCATGCAGACCAGAGGTTTAAACTGGTGGTCCCTGGAGTGTCCAGCTAATACACTCAGCAAGTTAGGTGGACTTGATTGGGGGAGGGGATATATTTTTCAACCTTATTATATGTAATACCATCATGCATCAAGGAACATCTGTATTTCTGAGAGTCAGGTATCGGCTATTCATTTCATAAATACTATAGACAGTCAGTGTTTATCAACATTTACAGATTCAACTTCCCTTAGAGATAAAGTGGCAAGATAACTTGTAAGAGTTTGGATGTTGCCTGTCAGTTTACCTTTAATAGAACTCTGGCTCTTCCAGTGGGCTTCAAAATGTTATATGTGATTGAAATTGTTTTGTGGGTTAAATGGGATAACAAATATAAGAACACCAAGAAGCAAGCCTGGCACTCACTAGAGGGCTTCCCTTTCCTTGTTCTGCTTGCTGCTTCTCAGTTTGGTATTTGTATTGACCACTATGAATGTTGCTATGAAGTGGTAACGTTTTTTACTTCATATAAACTGTTTATCCTTGTTTCAATATGATATGTCTTATCAAAAATTCTGTTTTGTAGTATATACCCCCGGGTTGGGCGTCTACTGAAAGTTCTTGAAGTCTCCATATCTGCTTGACATGGGTAGGGGTATATTCCCCAGTGGGCATCATTAATTCCAGAAGATTCAGTTCACCGTGGATGAACTGTTACAGCTACTGAAAGGAGAGCCTTCAATTACTTTCTGTCTTACTGATGTTCCTGCGTACATCTCTCCCATAAAGTGAAAATAAAAGCAATTAACGCCTGTCAGAATGTCTGTACTTCCCCTATCCAAAATCTGTGGTACACACTAAGTCAGAACCTGTGTCTGAGAACCTGGTATACATTTATTGTTAATCTGACAAGTCTACCTAACAACACATCTAAGATCAAAACAAAAATTGAGCATCAGGACAGGAAAGCCTTTGGGTATCTCAGGTTCCCCACTTGTGCTAGCAGAAAACAGCTGACTGCAAGGTCTGTCTATACAGCATGCAAAACACATCACTACAACAACCCTCAGCCTTCCTATCCATGGCAAAGAGCCCTGTGACTATCCATTGCCATAATCAACTAGCCTTCCATTCACATTTGAGATCTTCTTTAATGCCTCTCTGCTCTTTCTGGAGCTTTCTTTTATCCTAAAGTCTAACACCAGACTTTCAGTATTCTTTCCTTGTTCAGCCTGCTAACATATATCACTAGTATGTCTCTAGAGCATCCTGAGCAGCTACCCAGAGTGACCTATCCTCTAAATTCTTGTACTCCAGTTTCCTTTTTACTTTTTTTACTCTTAGTTCATTGTAACAGAAAAGTTTTGTTTATACGTATATATTTATTAATACTTAACAAATCCCTATAAAGTTCCTAAATCCTAAAACCCAAACCCTAATTCTAAAACCTATAATCTAAGATTATCCTAATGCCTAAAATACTCTAATATCTATAAAAAAACAAACATTTAACACTAACTTGAGTGTCTTAAAAGGATATTAATTCTCTGAGGTTAATTTTTGGTGTGGATCTGTACGGGTGGCTGGTTTCCACCAAGTCTTTCAATATTAAAGTCCATGAGTCTTTTTCGTCAGATCTTAAAGCAAGTTTATAAATTTGATCTGTTTCGACCATTGAAGTTGGGTGGCCTTTTAATCAGCCAAGAATTGCCTCTACAGTCCTAGGGTCCAATTGTTTGCAAGATGAAAAGTTTCTTGGGCTCACCGTACCGATGGTCTGGGGCTCCAACGACTCCATGCCGGTGTTTTGGCCCACCGGCCTTTCAGATGCTCTGAAGTCAGTGTTCTGGAGCACCAGGGAAAGTCTGCCTTTACTTTCTCCACTAGTGTGGATTCCTGGCAGGTCGTTACAAAATGGTGATGAGCAGCAGAGCATGTTCTTTCAACATGTGTTACCAGAGGAAGAGGCAGGGCGGGAGGCCACATGGGCTTCCAATTTTAAATCCCTTGTGTCATAATGATCTCGGCATGAATTCTGGCATTGTCATTGCCATAGTTGCTGGTGGGCTTTCCAAGGCACGCCCCTCCAACAGTGCGTCCACAGTCCCATGGTCATCTGCTCTTGGCAGACTTTCTAGGCATGCTGCCCTTCAATGTTAATCACATCCTATGTAACTGGATCACCCATACCTTTTATCTGAGACCCTAAGCTTCCAAAATCCCTATGCTGCTAGATTCCTACCACAGTTCATTGTTCACAGCTCATTAGTATGAGCTGCTACCTCATCTCCCCTGGACTTTGAGGAACAGAGGCTAGATGTATCTACACCTCTTGGAGTCCCCAGAGCATTCACAAGTGATCTACCTCGTTTTCCAACCAAAAATATTGGGTTCAGTGATTAAATGGCACTGTGTAATTTTTTTTTCTTTCTTACACATTTTCTCAATACCCTAACTCCATGTAAGTAGTTAGAAGTTTAAAGAACCAGAACTAAGCAAAAACAACCAAGTTGCCTAAGGTCCTAACAAGTAACAAACTCAATACCAAAAACTAGATCTTGCTTTCCTTTTGAAAGATTCATGACTTCTTCATGCCTTTCCTCTCCACACATTTGATGAAGCTTTGTCTATTCTTGTGATAGCAGTTTAACAAACTAAACATATATGAAATAGATTTATTATGTACTATATGAAACTGTTTCTCTTTATAGTAATTTTTTTACTTTTTTTAATCTCTCCCCCCCAAATATACAACATATTTGAAGTTGAGAATCTGAAGTTTTAATTCATTTATTTCATTTCCCAAGTATTGTAAATAATATTTGCAGTTTAGAGAGAAAGGAATATAAAAGCTAAATTCTATGTTGGTGTGTTCATATGGCCAGATCCTGTGATGTGCACAGTGAGTGATACTGGAGAAAAGAAGGGAAACTCAGAAGCTGAGAATGAAAGGGACAGTTGGTGCCCAATGGAAACATTTGATCTGAGTCCTACTGCCAGTCTCTAGGGTTTCCTTAAGTTCAGTGATTCTGGCAGATTGAAGGCAGAGATGCATGAAAGTATAGTGTGGTCTACAGTCTAGGTTGAACACAAATGGAAGAAAGAATTATACGCAAGGAGTAGAAAATGGAGCAGAAAACACAGGTCAGACTTAGAAGTGAACTTAGATTATTCTTCCTGGTGGGGGCCTTGGGGAAATGTAGTGAGTATTGTCATCAGATGTATGTTACTGTAAGACTGTGGCATGTGTAGGTAGCTGCTCAAGCATCTTTCTGTAAATATGAGGTTCCTTTATCCTGCTGGGTGACAGCTTCCCAGTAAAGCATAAAGCTTATCACAACACACTTGGTATATGTTGATTCTTTTCACCCCTTAGCTAACACCCTTGTGTTAACCTTCATGTGTAGGGAAACCTATGTTCTTTTTGTTCACCTTCCTGTCAATCATTACTGAGCATATGACCTTGTACAGAAATGATGTATTCATTGAGCAGACAGATTTATATTTACCTGTCAGGAGAATAAATTACATTGTGACTGTAAGATTTGTCTTCTCATCCCTTGGAGGTAGAGAAACATAACTATATTTGTACCTCAAAGCTGCCATGAGGTACAATGTAGTACCTTCATGGATTGCCAGATTATTAGCCAAGTGTATTATGTATAGAACATGCACTTTGAGTATAACTATTAGGACAAAAACTTTATATACAGTCTTGATGTAGAATTACAAAAGCACCCTTCAGAGCAGGAAAGGAGCACTTCAGTATTCTTCTTGCACACTGAAGGTTAATATGTCAGACTGCCTTTCAGCTGGCTGGTGCTCCTGACCTCACCTTTTTTATACTTTAATGGTCTACATGTTAAGTGAACAAACAGTAAAAATTAAAACCCACCTTAGCTGTTAACTATAGCATGATTATTTCTTTTTTTTAATACTTTATTTTTTTTCTTCAAGTTACATCTCAGTCACAAACCCTTCCCTATTCCCCCTTCCTATCCCGCCCTTCCACCCTCTTCCCCCCAGAAGTTTCCCCTCTCAGACCAACAGATGGTTCCTTCTCCTATAACAGTAAATACTATACAAAACAACAGATATAAATATGTCACATTTATGAGAGTTAAATGGCCCAGCATACCTTCCCAATGTCCAGTCCATACATATTTGGCCCCTGACTTTAACATTCTACTATCTAACCATCTCCATGAGTTTAAAGGTCTATATCTGACTCAACATTCACACCAACTTGCAACACAATTTTAAGAGTAACTTCTTAGATCTATAACACCCTCTTGATTCCTAAACAACTCAAAATTTAACCATGAGACTCTAGCTGTCTATTCTTCAACCACCTCAGAGACCTGAGAGGGATAAATATATCTGCTTATATAGGAAGTGCAGGGCCTGCAGCCTCCAAAACCAAGAAATGACATACCAGTGACTGCCTGGACAGTTCCCATTTTCTCTCCATACATTCCTGCATCAGTCTTCAGCCTTTGGGTCCTGTTTCTCTGACAGACATTTGTTGTAGAGCAGGGATTATGAAGGACCTATCCACCCTGTCTTGGCAGAGCCAGGCTGTCGACTTCCCTGCCACCAAGTTTTGTCCTTTTTGAACAGCAGTCTGTCTGCGGTTGGAGCAAGGAGTTTTTTCATGCCAAGAGATAGGCTTGCCACTAATTCAACCATCTCACACTGGAGATTCTTCGATGCTTATCTTCTACTTGGAGTAGAATAGGGGGTGCTGTCAGGAGCTGATATGTCTCGATATCAAAAAAAAAAGAAAATCTTAATTTAAGATAACATCTTTGAATGCCATATTCTGCAGATCTCTTGGGGTTTTTGAAGATGCCCTATCCATCTCTTGTATTTAGATAAGCAAATGTTGCTTGTCTCTTAACAACTTGATTACTGAGTAGTTTAGAGAATATTTGTGATAGACTGTCATAGAAGCTAACAAAGTGACATGTTTGCATGACTAGGAGTTTGTTTTACTTAACTATCCTAAACAGTTTTAGACGGTTGGTATCAAGAGGCCAGAGCTTCACATTTTATTTTTAAGTATCTCTAGGTATGATACCATTAGGAAGCATACATAGCACAAGAAGGTCCAAGAAGAAGGGGCAGATTATTGAATATGCCCTTATACCTTTGTATATTGATACAAAATTAGTAGTATATTTGGCTAAAGTGGTATTGACCATTGTTTATTGTGCAAAAATAAGATTGTATTGGATTACATCGGTATTGATCTTTGTATATTGATATAAAATTAAGATTATAGCTGGCCACAATGGTATTGACCCTTGTATATGGACGTAATATTAAGATTGTATTGGGCTACATAGGCATTGATCTTTGTATATTGATACATAATTAAGAGTATATTTAACCACAATTGAATAGATCTTTGTGTATTTCTCTTTTCTAAAATTCACTTCTCATTTTTTGATAAGGAAGAATGGTATGTGGTCTGTGTGATCTTCTGTAGTGTTAAAAATATGTTTCCAAAGTTGTTATAGATTATCATTCTTGTCTAGGGATCCATTAGGAGTGTGAATGAAGGATGTTTCTTGTGGCTGTGCTTATTTAAATTGCTTTTGGAAACAAGTGCTTTTTCTTGTGTGGCTTATAGATCCCCATCATGGCACCAGAGGAGTGAGAACCTTAAGAGACATGTTTTACACTCAAACTTCAGTGAAAATCTTCTTAGGAAACTTAAGCACTTTTACACTAGAGAGAAGTGACTGTCTCACTTGCCCAGGGTCCAGTTCCTCGTGTGGTTTTGTTCATTTTGTGTCCTGAATTCTTTGGTGCTTCTGTGTTTCAGCATTCTTAAGTACCTACTGGTCAAGTTCATAGCTACAGTTTGGGAGATACTGGAATAAACCAAATTGTAAAATAGAAATATGCAATAGCCAATGTTTTCTTAGTTAGGAAGTAAACGAAGGTTACAAAACTGTTCATTATAACTTTGTTTTTAAAACTTAACAAATTGCTATATATGCTGAGTTCTCAGAGACTTTCTGTGTTTCCACACTTCCATTTTTACTTAATTTGGAAAGAACACACCATTTAAACTTTCCTAGGGCTATGTTAGATATGATTGTTTACATCACATCAAGTGACCTGCCAGAACACTTTGTCCTGCCATACCTGTATTACAGACTGTTTGGCAGGTGTTTAAAACATCTTTCAAGAAACACTAGTCAGAAAGGAAGTAGATGTAGAATGAGCAGCAAGCTTAAAACAGTATTTTATAACCAAACATAGAAACCCCTCTGTAGGAAAATCTGTCCCAGCAGCAAGTTAGTCAGGACCCACCTGACTGGTGTCTCAAGGCTTGTATCCAAAGCACGCCAGTACCTGTGGAGAACTAAATTTGTGCTAATGATGAGTTAACTTTTTCATTGTCATACTTGTTTATTTTGTGTCAAATTTTTCCACTTCAGGCTAAATCTTCATAATTCTCAAACCAACTATTTGCTTCTCCATCTTCAGAGGAATTATAAAATTTTGGAATTCTTTCAACTTGAGTGACCCTATGATTTTTTTAAACATTATTTATTAATTCAAGTTACATCTCCATCCCACCCCTCCCGTTCTCACCTTCCCACCCTCTACTCCCTCTCCCACCTATCTTACTCCCCCACATAACAGCCCCCCTCAGTTCATCAGTCACATGAAGGCTAAGAGCTTCCTCTTGCACTGGGGGCCTACATGGCAATTCCAGTAGGACAAAGTGTCCCACTAACAGTACATATTCCTGTTCATTTGGGACTGTTGATTGTAGGATAGTTATCTGGCTAAAATCCTTAACTATGTTCATAGCGGCTTTATTTGTAATAGCTAGAAACTGGAAACAACCCCGATGTCCTTCAACCAAGGAATGGATTAAAAAAAAGTTTTAAAAACTGGTACGTTTGCACAATGGAATACTACTCAGCCATCAGAAACAAGAAAATCATGCAATTTGCAACCAAATAGATGGAGCTAGAAAAGCTCATCCTGAGTGAGCTACCTCAGACCCAGAAAGATACACATGCCATATATTCACTTATAACTGGAATTTAGACATATAGTACAGGATAACTATCCTACAGTCGACTTTATGATTCTTTCTTAAAATGTATAAAGTATGTCATACAAGCTTTAGTGGTCTTCTGAGGTGATGGAAAGCTAATTTCCAGTTATGTTTCTAATCTCTATTATGAAAATCAAGTGTCCACTGATCTATGTGTTAAGAACATTTTTTTACTGTACGAAATTGCATGATAGGTAACTACATAGATTATGGAATGAGGAAGCTGTAAGACCAAATACCAACCCTGCCCACAAGGTTCTTGTTGGATTCAACAGCATGGTTCACATAAATGTACTCTTCTTTATAAGCACAGAGCAAGTGTTCCAGGAGTAATGTTTTTATAATCAAAAAAAATCACATTTGATCTCTATAATATTGAATATTTGCAACTTGCCTAAGATTTCCATATTTTATCTTGGAATTTTTAAATATTCATAATATTTTGTTTTCTATTTTAAGTCATTAAGCTTATTTTTCAAAATTAAATGATTTATTTCAGCTATCTTAACAATTCTTGTGATGTCTGTATGGGGTTTTGGGGGGGTTGTTAAATATATGTAATATTTCTCAAAAGTAAAAGTGTATGTTTCTTTTCAAACTATTAAATAGCTCTCTTTCAGAATATTTTCAAGAAATTCCTTTTTTCCTGGTTTGTTTTCTCTATGTAAGTCTTTCTAAATTAAGAAATGACCAATTTCTTGTTTTAGAAGTGATAATAGTAATTAAGATAGAAGAGGAGGGTGCTGATATTTAAGGGAAATATTTTATTCTTTATTGATACCTAGAAGAGAAGTACCTAGAAGGTACTTTAGTGTTAGTACCTCTTACAGACTCTTTTGGGGGTGGGATACAGGGGTCTCATCCCATGTTGAACTCAAATACGTGGTCCTCTTACCTTAGTCTCCTGAGTGCTGGGGCTACATGCATGCACCACTACAGTGACTTTTAAACATGTGATAGAATATATCTATCAGTGTGGGTATAAAGAAACAAAACTCGTTTTCCTTAATAACTGTGCCTACATGAGAAGTCTTTATACCACTATTCTTTGTTGCCTCCATGAGCAAAATAGGGGGAAGCAGACATAATAGCCAAGAAACAAAAAAGAAACAGCATGCAGAAAGTATAAAAACATGTTCTGACGACTGAGATTCTATTGGCTTCATGTGCTGATATGACAGTGTTCTTTATTTGATTCTAGCTGGAACTATACTGCTAATATTACCACTTTTTTTTTAATAATTTATTTTTTATTTCTTCAAGTTACATCTCAATCACAATCCCCTCCCTACTCCCCCCTCCAGTCCCACCCTTCCACCCTCCTCCCCCTCAGCCCCACCATCCTATTCCCTTCTTTTATTTTTTTAGTTTAAGGTATTTATTTTTCCCCCAACAGCTCTCCCTTTCAGTCCAAATAATGGTTCTTTTTCTTATAACTATAAATACAATACAAAACAACAGAAATAAATAGGCCACGATTATAAGAGTTATATGGCTTAGCATACATTCCCAATGTCCAGTCCATATGTATTTGGCACCTGACTTTAACATTCTACTATCTAACCATCTCCATGAGTTTAAAGTTCTATATCTAACTCAGCTTTCATACTAACTTGCCTCATAATTTTAAAAATATCTTCTTAGATCCAGAACACCCTCTTGATTCCTAAACAACTCAAAATTTAACTATGACACTCTAGGTATCTATTCTTCAACCACCTCAGAGACCTGAGAGGGATAAATATATCTGATTATATAGGAAGTGCAGGGCCTGCAGCTTCCAAAACTAAAAAATGACATACCAGTGGCTGCCTGGACAGTTCCCATTTTCTCTCCATACATTACAGCATCAATCTTCAGCCATTTGGCCCCATTTCTCTGACAGACATTGGTTGTAGAGCAGGAATTATGAAGGACTTACCTACCCTGTCTTGGCAGAGCTAGGCTGTCGACTTACCTGCTTCCAAGTTTTGTCCTTTTTGGACAGAAGTCTGTCTACAGTTGAAGCAAGTGGTTTTTCTTGCCAAGAGAATGGCTTACCACCAATTTAATCATCTCCCACTGGAGATTCTTCGATGCTCATCTTCTACTTGGAGTAATATAGGGGGTGCTGTCAGGAGCTGACATGTCTCGATATCAAAAAATCTTAAGAAAAAATCTTTGAATGCCATATTCTGCAGATCTATTGAGGTTTTTGAAGATGCCCTATCTATCTCTTATATTTAGATAAGCAAATATTGCTTGTCTCTTAGCAACTTGATTTCTGAGTAGCTTAGAAAATAACTGTGATAGACTGTCATAGTAACTAACAAAATGACACGTTTTCATGACTATTAGTTTCCGTTTCTTAATTATCCTAAACAGTTTATGTCGGTTGGTAGCGAGAGGTCAAAACTTGACATTTCATTTTTAAGTATTACTACAAACAATACTTTTAAGAAGCGTTACCCTTAATTTTGTATCAATATACAAAGATCAATACTAATGTGGCCAAATATAATCTTAATTTTGTATCAATATACAAAGATCAGTACCGATGTAGCCCAATACAATCTTAATTTTACATTAATATACTAGGGTCAATACCATTGTGGCCAAATATAATCTTAATTTTGTATCAATATACAAAGATCAATACCGATGAAGCCCTATACAATCTTAAATTTGCATTAATATACAATGATCAATACCAATTTAGCCAAATATAATATTAATTTTGTATCAGTATACAAAGGTATAAAGCTATATTCAATAATCTGTCCTTTTTTCTTGTTCTTTCCTATACTATGTCTATGTCCCATTTTTCTCAAGTCTGTTCACTCCTATATAGGAGAGAAAGGAGGATACAGAAAAGCAAAAGAGAGAAGTCCCTGGGTCTAATCTCCAAAACCTATTTAACAAGACCATTTAACAGCTTGTAGTCTTTTCCCCTAAATAACAAAATTTTCTATTATCTATCAAATAACCAAAGGGGGAGAACACCCTCCCCACCTTCTGGGGATGGGACGTTGTTCTCTTAAAATGACTTCCTGCTGATTTGGGACGTAGTAAACCTGTTTGGGGCCCAAATAAGAATGGAAAAATGGTTAAAAATGTTAATAGAATCATTTGATGTTCAGTCCCTTTGTGCTCAGCTATTTAGATGTCCTACAAAGTTCATAGACAGAAGCTGATCTTCAGAACTTCACTGAAGATCTGGCTGGAGTAGTCTGTGGAGCTGAACGATCTTAGCGATTTTGAGTTGTTGTGGTTATAGACTTTTGAGGAAACTGCTATTGAAGAAGTCTGCAAGGCTGGATCTTCTGGGCCACTCGTCTTCTTTGGTGTCTGATCTGTTTTCTGCTGAGGTTTCCGTTGTCCAGTTGTCCCTGGATTCCTTGAATGGATGCTTTAAATCTCCTGGAAAGATAAGAACAGAGCCCTGCCCTAATCCTAACTCTGGGACAATTACCTTTTTTTGGGGGGGTCAGGTAATATTTTTCCTGGAGCAAATTTGGTTTTTTGATAATATATAAAGTATTACCTTTCAATCCGGATTAAAGAAGAAATTATTTTGATATTTTGGAGCTAAACAAACCTTTAGTGTATATATTTTGAGATCTCAAAGGACAATTTGTTTGAATTGCAGCCTGCCTTTTGTAAGTAGCTTTTAAACTTAAATCTTTCCAAATCCTATGTGCTTGTCTCTGCATTCTAAATTTTGGGGTCAAAGACATGTGATTTCCAACTGATGGGATTAAAGATGTGCTCCTCCACCCCTGGATCAAAGTTTTTCTCTGTTTAGAGCTTGTTTTGTATCAGGTGGCCTTGAGCTCTGAGATCTGCCTGTTTCTGTCTCTAGTGTGTTGGGATTAAGGGTGTATTCTTCCCCAATGATGTGACTAAGGGTGTGCACCATCACCACCCTGTTTCTTGTAACTCTAGAATTTATAAGACAACTAACTCTATAGTGATCCTCCTGTCTCTGCTGGAGGTAAAGGCATGGGCAAACACCATGCATTATTTTACCTTAGCTCTAAGTTTTTTCAACTCTTGGAGGTTTGTAAAACCAGGTTGAACAGCTGTCACCTTTAATTTATTTACAGTGTTTTAAACCTGTTACCTGCTTTTTAATGCCAAACCATGGAAATAGCCTATACCTCTACAAAAAAAACCAAAAAACAAAAAAAAAACTTTTAAGCTGCTATTAAGTTTGTGTAATCTCTGTAGCCACCTGCAGTCTAACATTCTAATCTGAAATTAAGGCCATTTTCTTTTGATGCCAGTAAGGTAAATTATAGTTTGAAAATTTTATATTGTATTTTTATTATATTTTTAAGCTTATTAATTCTTTTCTTTTTTTTTTTTTTTTTGGTTTTTCGAGACAGGGTTTCTCTGTGTATCCTTGGCTGTCCTGGACTCACTTTGTAGACCAGGCTGGCCTCGAACTCACAAAGATCCACCTGCCTCTGCCTCCCAAGTGCTGGGATTAAAGGCGTGCGCCACCACCGCCCGGCTTAATTCTTTTCTTAAAAAAGTATTATTTATTTCTAGAACATAGTTTCCTCCCTCCTCCCCTCTTGGCCCCTCCCTTCCTCTCTCCTTCCCTCCCTCTCTCCTTCCCTCCCTCCCTCCCTCCCTCCCTCCCTTCCTCCCTCCCTCCCTCCTTGTTCCTCTACTTGGTACTCTCCTTCTCCTCAGATGAGATGGGTCCTCACATATCATACTCCCTCAGATCTTGCGTCGTGTGAGGCCCAAGAGCTTACACTCGTACTGGAGCTTGATAAGGCACACCATCTAGGGTGTGGGGTTCCCCTAACCTGCAGCAGATTCCATGACTCACTGGTGGGTAGAATTTTTCCTAGGATAGATAGGCTAGGTTCCTGTCTATTTGGGTGTGTGGGTTGTAGGATAGTTATCCTCTGATGTATGGTTAATATCCATTTGTAAGGGGATACATACCATGTTTATCTTTCTGGGACTGCGTCAGCTCACTTAGGATGAGCTTTTCTAGTTCCATCCATTTGGTTTTGAATTGCATGATTTCCTCATTTCTGATAGCTGTGTAGTATTCCATTGTGTATATGTACCACAGTTTTTTTATCCATTCTTCAGTTGATGGACATCTGGGTTGTTTCCAGTTTCTGGCTATTACAAATAAAGCTGCTATGAACATTGTAGAGGCAATGTCCTTTTGGTTTCGTTTCAGATCTTTTGGATATATGCCCAAGAGGGGTATGGCTGGGTCTTGAGGTAGATTTATTCCCAATTTTCTAAGATATCTCCAGATTGATTTCCAAAGTGGTTGCACAAGTTTGCAGTCCCACCAGCAATGGGGGAGTGTTCCCCTTTCTCCACATCCTCGCCAGCATGTGCTATCATTTGAGTTTTTGATCTTAGCCATTCTGACAGGTGTGAGATGGAATCTCAGAGTTGTTTTAAGTTGCATTTCCCTGATAACCAAAGATGTTGAACATTTCCTCAAATG
>CAJQZJ010004856.1:1410190-1449150 GCA_907164525.1 Lophiomys imhausi
CCCCCCCCCCATGTGTGTCTGTCTGTCTGAATTCTGTCCTTCACAATTTGGCTTTCAAAACAGCAATGTCTTCCCTTTTTTCTACACAAAATACTATGGCTTTCCTTGTGTCCATCCCCTGCTGGTGTGTGGGGATGGGAAGACAGATACAGTTCCTAACACCTCTAAATCTTGTACTTGGCCCTCTGTAGCTGCTGAACTGAGCAGCTAGCCCAGTGGTGTTGACTGGGGGGCTAGGAATTCCTAGCTAGGAATCCATACTGTCCTGTTTGGTTACATATTGCTAAGTACATGTGGTATGAAAAGTTAGCAGAAAAGATTGTGTAATTGGTTCTTGCAAGCATTCCCTATCATGACAAAGAAACAAGGTGAAAGTTATTGAAGTAAGTGCTAAACTCGTCAGGAGGAAATACAGCAGCAACTCCTTCCACAGATGTCCAGCTGATGATACTGTGGCCATGTTTTATCTAGAAATGAACTGAGTACCATGAGTTGAGTTTCCAGAATATCTCCTAAAGCTTGCAGTTTATGATTCTGTGTTGGGCCACATTCATAGCTCTTTGTGGGCCCATGGACTACATGCAGGTCAGGTACAGCTGTGAAGAGGGCCCTGGCATGGGCCATGAGGCCCAGTATTCAACACATGTCTCACATTGTCTTCCTTCCTTCAAAGGTTCTACAGAACATCCCATCTAATCCAAATGTCCCCAGTGCTCCAAGTTCTATACCACAACATAGATGAAATTATTTTGTTAAGATCAAGGTCACTCTCAGACGTTAATACATACTAGGAGCTCCAAATTATAAGCTTTTACCTTCAAGATACTCATTGCTTTCTGTCCCAATTTAATCACTGCATTCTGACCAGAAGCCTGACAGATCATTGGTTCCCTTTTCCCAATGTGACACAATGCTATCCACCCACCTGCTGACCATAAGAACCCAGAAGTTGCAGCTTCCAAGCATCCTTTGATCATCTCTTTCCTTACCATATCCCCTTCCCCAACACCACACCACATCACATGTGCCTTCCTGTGGTCAGTACATGCTTCAGTCTATGCAAAACCTAAGGCATCAGTTACAGAGCAAACAAATTACCATAGAATTGGTGTTTGTCTAACATTTATGGGAGATATTCAAAAATAATTATAGCTGGGTTCTGTTCTCTGAGATAAGTCTCAGGTGGGGGTATATAAAATGTACTATTGACCCAAAGTCTAGCACTTCCCTCTCACCTTTATCAAAGAGAGAGCCACATTCTGGATATATTCCCTGGACTGTTGGAGAGTGAGAAAGGGATATGCCAGCACCCAGCACTCCCTGCTTCTCCAGAGATGTTCATACCTTGTCTGGATGAAAGAGGTGCTTCTTAGATGAAATGATGGAAGGACTCTCCCTATAAGGTCCCTCACCTCCCTTGTGGATGCTCTCAACTTCCCACTGGGATCAACATGAAGCATTTGCTATGTTTTCTGCCTTAGCAGTTTGGTGACCACTCTTATTTTCAGAAAAGCATCAACATCATGCAACTACTGTAGTTAGATTGTGTGGTTATTGATGATGCTCAGAACTAAGAGTTACATTGTTAGAAAAGCTGAGAGAGAGAGAGAGAGAGAGAGAGAGAGAGAGAGAGAGAGAGAGAGTTGTCTAAACATGCTGCTAAATCCCCTAGAAAGCTACTCAATTAGTTTGGCACCATTAGCCCAGCTAAGCAGAGGAACCATTTTCAGTAAGTGGGCAAGCTTTCTCCTGGTCTTCATTCAACCTGTATAGGATGCAGTTAATATCATGCATCATTCCCTGTTGCTCAAAAAATCGAAAATCCCTTTTCATCCAGCAGGCGCATTCACCACAGTAATGCAGTGCATCTTTGGAACAACAGTGACCTCAGCCTGCTTCAGCTGTCTGAAATCCAGTGAACCTTCCTTTTTTCCTATTTCTCTCCCACATGCTCTCCTCTCTGTATCAGTTCTACCTTCTCCCCAGATTCCTCTCAGTTCTCCCAGCTTTCCTCCCTGAGGAAACAGTCCACTTTTCTGATATTACCAAGAGTCAAGGGCTCATGAAAGAGACACAGAAAAGAAATGGCTTCATATGCTGGTCCTACAGCAAAGGTTGAAGGAAATGTATAAACTCTGTGCTGTGATATTATGCTTGTAAGTTAGAGCTCCTAGTATGTGTTAACATCTGAGAGTGGCCTTGATCTTAACAAAATAATTTCACCTATGTTGTGGGATATTATGTGAGAGGTGCTTGTTAGCAGGACCTCACTATGCATCATAGTACCTCTGCTAAGGACTTTTTTCTCCCAGACTTCACAGACAGCCTGTCCTTAGCCATCCTGTGTTGGAAATGGGGTTGGAGGTGGGGTATCATATCTGGTCCACATACACTTAACAGCGATGCTTATCTTATGTCTTTGTGCCTGCTCTGGTTTGCTCTGGAAAGAAGGAAAAGACAGATCTGTATATTGTTGCTTTTTCTATATGTAAACTTAAAATAGAGGGTTTGGGTAGCATGTATGAGACCCTGGGTCCATTTAGGGCACCACCAAAAAGCCAGACCTTAAATTGAGCAACTCCCAAAGTGGTGTGCTCATAGTACAGAAGTCAAGCCACATATCAGAAGCTATACCCAACACGAAGTCTCACCAACATGACTTCCTGAATGGGATCAGAACCAGGACGACACCTGTAGACATGCTGACATGGAAACCCACAAGGCCTCAACCCTACACAGCAACTCAGGGAAGCTGAAAGCAAAAGAAATAGTCTACTTCCAAAGAACATACCAATTGGTTATCTAATTACCTGATGTTTTCTTAAAACATACAAAACTATACAGACTGAACAAGTTGTACATACATATTTAGAACTACACCCTCCCACTTCCACACACACACACCTTTAAAGAAGTAGAGGCCATGAATTTGAACAAGAGTGGTGGGTGGAATATATAGGAGGTTGTACAGAGACGAAATGGAAGGAGGAAATGGTGTAATCTCAAAAATGAAAATGGTTCTTTGGTTTTGGTTTCAATTTTTTCTCAAGACAGGGTTTCTCTGTGTAACAGCCCTGGCTGTCCTGGAACTCTTAAAAGATTTTTTTAAATGTTGCACCACAGATAAATACCTTGAAAGTAATTTATCTACAAAAGGGTGCTAACTTTTCTTGTGCAATTTCAGATCATAGCCATCTGCAAGGAGGCCGCTCTCCTGGCCCTGGAGGAAGACATTAAAGCTGACTGCATTATGAGGAGACATTTCACTCAAGCCTTGAGCATCGTGACACCCAGAATCCCAGAGTCACTGAGGCGCTTTTATGAAGATTACCAAGAGAAGAGTGGGCTACACACAGTCTAAGAAATATTTATGTGCATATATTTTCTAGAGAAAAGTTTGTTTTCAAATTTTGTCTTGAGAGTGTTTAAGGTTTCTTAATAGGTAAATGTTTGAAATATCCTCACTGGAGTTGAAGAACCTTGGCTAAATGTTTTGAAAAATCATTCGAGTACAATAAACATATCTCTGGGCATGAGTTCAAGCCAGTTTTACCTTTTAATTTTCAACAGCATACATTCACCCTTGTATTACTTCTTTACTCTAGAATTCTTGACAGTAGAAGTCTGTTTTATACAACATGAAAAGTGTATTGCGTAAGGACAAAATGAAGAACATCACCAGGTCTTTGCTTTAAAGATAGGATTTTGTGGCACCTACATGGCCTCCAATTCTGTGTGTTGCTAGGAGATGATCTTTAACTTCTGATTCTGCAGCCTCTGCCCCCAAGTGCTGGAATTACAGGTACAGTTCCCTGCACTGTTTATGCAGTGCTATACTTTGAACCCAGAGCCCAGTTCATGCTTGGAAATTGCTCTACCAGCTGAGCCACATTTCCTACTCCAAATTTGCACTCTAAAAGGCCAGCCAGGTTTAGTTCCACATGTTACTCCTCGTTGCTGTTGTTGTCACCTGCATTTATGGCCAGAAAGCATGAAATTATAACATACAGTATAATTTCCTTTGAAGGCTTAGAAATTTTAAAGTGTAGGGCAAATGTGAGTCCAGAAAGTACCCTCCGCTTTTGCTAAGATACTGTTAGGAAATTAGAACATATACCAGTTTTAATGTGTACTTACTTATATGCAAGTTGTTTTGGTTAAAAGGAAAACCTAAAATTCAAACAGGACTATCAAGATGGCTCAGCAGGTAAAATCACTTGCTACCAACCCTAACATCCTGGGTTTGATCCCTGGGAGCCACATGGTGGACAGAGAGAACCCAGCAACCTGCCCTTTGACCTTCACATATGCACCATAGCATGCACACACATAAATAAATGTAATTTAAAAGTTAACAACACAACCCACAAATCTTACCCTTAATTCTGTTGTGTCATTATGTTGCATTCTAGATGTGTGTGTTTATGCATGTAGTTATATAACCTTAAATTTCTTAACATTTTAATACTGTGTAAACCCTCTTGAAAATACTCTGACAAGGTGATCCCCTGAACAGTGGGAGCCTAGCAGCTAGTGTTTGGGAATGAGACAAGTCAGGGACTCCTGACCATCACAATTACAGGTGCAGCTCTGTGGCTGAAGTTGTCCAAAGTCATATCACAGCTTTTTGCCCTGTCACTGTCCAGCACACTTGCAAGATAGCGTTGGTCACCAGTACATAACACCATTTAAGGAATGAAGACTGTTACTATGCAAAACTGTGCTGTCAGATATAAGTATTATATTTATTTAAATGAAGTAATACCAGAATGTTTGATCAGACACATTAGGCACACTTCAAATGTGACTGTAGAAAATCCCCATCATTCAGATACTTTGAGTAGATACTGAACATTTGCAATATTAGCTTTATGACTGGGCATAGTGGCACATGCCTATAATCCCAGACTTGAGAGGTAGAAGTAGAAGGTTAGGAGCTCACAGCCAGCCTGGGCTACATAGTGAGTTTGGAGCCAGCCTAGACTACCTGAGATCCTGTCTTGGCATAAAGAAATTGGGCTTATACACTAAGATAAATAAAACCTCAAAACTACTTTTGTGCTCCTTATTTTTATTTTAGTTATTTGTAAATTGTGAAGAGAAAGGGCTTCAGCTTCTTCCTATGTATGACTCAGAAGCTAACAAAGTAAGAGAATAGCTGAGTCCCCAAAGACTGGGCAAGAATCTGAAGAGAATCCCTTTCCCCATGAAGTACAAACCAGAACTTGACTGACTCAGGTGAGGGAAAGAAAGGTGTTGATCTTGACAAACAAAGAAAGTTTGGGTGTTGTCACCACATATGAAGCTGTAACTGAGCCTCACCTTCACATGCTGCCCAGCTCTGAGCTCCCCTCTCCATACCCCACACCAGTAGTGCTGGAGTAGACTAGAAGTGCTTCCCCTGGCAGAGGGGACCACAGGAACCATAGACTTGCCCACAGTGCTAAGGTTTGAATTGACAACTTCAAATTCTCACAAAAGCATAAATCCATGCAAGGACTGTCCTTAATGTGGCCAGCAGCTCCACTAGTAGCCAGAAGATAACTACACCCAGCTACTGGAGGGTACAAGTAGCTGACATCCACAGCAAATCATTTGTAATCCCAAGGGTGAGAAGCAGGGAATGCTGTGTAAGCAGGTTCAGCCACCTCAGAAAGTAACCCTTTCTGTGCAGCTAGTCCTAGGTCTCTGGGTATGCTCAGTGATGGTTCAAAGACGTTTAGAACAGTGGACCTATAAGAGCAGCTGAGGAAGTATGAGGGAAGTCATGCAATAGAACACAGTGGCAATTGAGAGTAATTAGAGGTACATATGAAACGGATCAAATTAAAAGTTGAGCAGAAGAAACGAGTATATAAGATTTAAAGCATGAAGCTGGTTGTAAGTTTAAGCCTACACAGCAAGACCCTGTCTCAAACAATTACATGTTTATGGGGTCTGTACAAGTGAAAATGAAAGATACCAAATAGGTGTTTGGGAGAAACCAAAGCTGCAGTTCTTGCATTGTGTTAGTTGCTTCAGATTTAAGTAGGCCTTAGTGAATTAATCCATGGATTTGCATTGCAATCTACGGTACCATATCCTGTCTAAAGACTCAGGAGCAGAATAATAATGCAGAATAAATAAATAAGATGCAGGAAGAGATAGACCTAGGAAACAAATGGAAGGAAATGTGTTGGTGGAAGTTAATACCTTGCAGCTTGGAACACTTTGAACCTGGAAGTAGATCTGTTTTCGTGGTGTTAGTGCAAAGGAGTTGGAAGCTAAGACTTTAAAAGGGTTTTAGAGCACTTAATCAGAGAGCAGAGGGAGCCCCAGATGGTAAGGATTGAATGTGGGTCATTGACGTGGAAACACCATGGCAAGGACTACAAACCCTCACACCCGTGGTAAATTGGCAAAGCCATTCCTTACATGGGCCAGGCTCAAGATGGGGAGATCTATGTTAGCAAGTGACCCGTGTGTACAAAAGCTAGCAACTGCAGCTTCCTCCTCCCGGATTCACAGCCTGAGCCTTCTTGCCTATTAGATACCTCCTACCAAGAACTCCCCCGCCCCCGTGCCATACTTAATAAACACAATGAGGTTCTGAGTTGCTGGGAGGTGCCCTCACCTGTGCGTACACCCCCACCTGGTCCCAGCTTTCCTGTACATGTGTCTATGTGTCTTGTCTTTCCTCCACTGCTTCACCACTGGTAGCCAAGTTTCCAGGACCTAAGCTGCACACATGAGTTATAAAAACCTACCCCTGTCTTCATAGTCTTACCATGAATAGAGCAATTCCTTATTTCTCTTGTGCCTCTTTTATACCCATACTGTTATAAAGCACACCAAAAGACCAGACCACGTATCAGCTTTGTCTCAAGAGTTTTATTTCTGATCTCAAAGGCTCGTGTTTATGGACAAGTGGTACATGATCCTTCTGTTGGTGTTAGTGGTGGAATACATACATAATACAAGTTGTGGCCTATTTTAGTTTAACAAGAAAGAAACCAGCTTTTTGTCTTCATATGGTTTACTTTTTGGCATCTGATCAGAAGTTTTTACTTGTTCTTCATTCTTTTGGTGTTTCAAGGATATTGATATTGATGTCTTCATAGTGTTCCAAAAGGTTTAAATTGGGTTTTGTCTGTTTTCCGAACATTGAAACTTGGAAGAATGGCTTCCGCCTTTTATCTCTTCATAGCTAATAACTCACCCTGACCTGTCCTGAAAATGGTTCAATTCTTCTCTAATGTTTTCAAAGGAAATCAATAGTTTATGTTTTGCTTAGCTTAAGACTAGGTCTCACTCTGTATATGCTAAGCTGGTCTTGAACTCAAGGTTAACCTCCTGTCTCAGCTCCCAAGTACCTTGATTACAGGCTTGAGCATTTGTAGAGCATACCCTGATCAGAAGACAACTACAGAAAAATCACCAGAAGGCTAGAATGAAATTATCCTCTGGTCTGTTGCTATGTAACTTTCTGAAATTGAAGCCCTTGGGGTTCTTGCTTATTTTCTCCTCTTTCTAGAGTCCTACCTGAAAGTGCAAACATGTTTATGTGCTTGTTCCTCTCAAGCCAACCTGAGCATATCTCAGAAAACACAAATACCTCATTTGGAAGCAACAAAGGACTGTGAAACTTCAGTAGAAGCTTTTTACATCTTGATTCCAGAAACATTAAAGCCTGAGCAATATGCATGTTTGTCAGTTGCATCTTTTTTAAGTGAACTATAGGTCTAAAGGAGTGGACTCAAGATAGCAATTCAAATACTTATACCAGTACAATCCTAATGACGAGAGGTGTGAAAAATAGGAGAGTTAAGATGATCTTGGAGCAGAGAATAGCCACAGATTAAAATATCCTACAAGGACCTAATGGTAGAGACTTTCTCAGTAATCTAGTGGGGACAAAAACTGTAACACATTTTGAGGGGCATTTTCTGAGGACAGGAAAAATAGACTATCAGTAAACTATGTATGGAAAGTAATAAAGATAATCCTTCCAAGCACGAACTACCCTTTGATTCAGAAATCCTACTCTATTCTGTAAATTCTTGGGGAGAAATGGCAAATGGAAAGCCTCCAGCTTTATTTGAATAATAACAGTGTTCTGAACAGGTCAGTTACCTAACATTAAGGGGTGATTTAAATCTGTATAGCTTATCCATACAATAAAACATTATGCTGCTATTAAAAAAGGAAGAAAGGTTTTTACCTGATATCTTGTCCCAAGATAGAATAACAATATACAGCAAATGTGTATGAACTGCAAACATTTCTCATACTGTGTGCAGCCTCAAGCAGATGTCTGCAGATAGGATGTGATTCAGAAACCACGTGGTTTGTGCTTTCTAGCTGCATAGTGGAGAAATAAAACACAGTATAAGGACAATACCAAAACAAACAAATAGAAAACTACTTAAATTGTTCCTTGGTCAAAGAAGAAGCTATGCATAGAAGATGTGACAATACCATGTGAAGATCAGTGGGCTTGGTGAGCACTGCACAGTGGATAACACAATTGGCTGAATTAAGCATTCCACTGAGAAAAAGAGAAGAACCCCAAATTAGCCCCAGGAAAAAGATGAACATTAAAGCAGAAAATTAACACATGAAAAACAATAGAAATGTTTGAACCAGCATCATAGTCTTTGGAAGGCAAAAACCCCAAATATGTAGAATGAGCCCCTTCCAGATATGTCCATGTCCTTATCCCTAAACTGGATGTGTGGCATCACCTCTACATGCCCAAAGTGACATTACAGATATGGCTGAGGATCTTTAGACAGTCCTGGGCTTCCTAGGTAGACCTGCTGTAATCACAAGGGTCGGAAGAGGCACAGCCGGCTATGTGTGTGAAGGAACGGCTGCATGGCAAGGATAGCAGAAGGCTCTGGAAAAGGCAAGAAAGCTCGAGAGCCTCCAGAATGACTTACTAGCCCCTCAGTTAATCATAACTCCATTTAACAACCCATTTCAGACACTGAGCTAACGATCCATTTGTGTCTCTTTAATCTACTGAGATGGCAGTACATAATATCAGAAACAGGAAACAATACAACTTCCAGCTGGATCTTTAAAAGATGACAAATAGACAAAATTAGAAGAAAAAGAAACCACAGTAAAAATAAAATATAAAATTAGGAAGTTGTGTAGGTCCAAGCTAGTATGTGAAAACAAACACATCCAGCAATATGAACCTGCACCTCCAACACAAAGGCCTGCTCACAACACCAACTTCACCCGGTATTAGAGACCTGGTGGATGCAGTCAAGTTAACAAGACTTTGTCACATGATACACCCCTAAACTTGACTGTCAGCTCCAACAAGATAAGGTCACATTCTGGTTCATACACAATTCACACCTTTCTTCTCAACGCTAACCAGAGGCCATTCTGCAAATTTTGACCTCAAGTACTTTTCTACATTCCCTGTTGAGTCCCATAATGTCTTATCAACTACAGATTGGCAGTGGCACTACCAGCTCTCCACTGCCTGCTCCTCACATTCTCTGCTATCACCCCTTGTCAACCTTACTCTGCCCTGCTCTCACAAGCTCCTCCAGGTGGCCACTGAGTTGCAAGGGCCCTTACCCCTAACTGCCCCAGGGCATCTGCTAAAGCCAGAAAACCTCACTGGCAAAGACAGCCACTACAGAGAAACACAGTGATTTGTCTGTCTTGGCTATACATCAGTGCTCATACATCTCTTCGTCTCTGTGTCTCCTAGTCCCTGCCATTCTGCTACAAGAACCAGCCAGTTCTTCCCTCTGACCCCAAACCCATTGTGCCCTCCACCATGAAGTCATTTCTTCAATTGTCTCATTGTAGAGGAGTTGTGCTTTTATTTTATTTTATTATTTTTTTAACTAAAAGCTACTAGTTTTTGTTGTGCCTGTGTAATGCAAGCACGCTTGTGCCACAGTGGGCATGTAGTGATCAGAGGACAACTTTCTGGAGGGTTCTGTTGGGTCCTTTCCCTGGAAGTCCCCATAACTGTCAGGCTTGCACAGCAAAGGCATTCAGGAGCTGAGCCATCTTGCTGGCTGTGTACTAAGAGTATCTTTGCCCCCCAAAGAGCTTTTCCTCTGCCATGAAAAAAGTCAACAGTATCAGTTCATTGCACATGACCAGGGTTCCAGAAACACATTCCACCTTAGAAGAGTCCATTACTGATGAGAACAGGAGTCATCAACTGCTCTGGTAGGGCAGAGACCCTGAAACAGCAGTTCCCAAAATGTCCTTGCTGGAGACTGGGAATGCCAGAAGAGTCTTTCTGGCCCCTGCTTCTCTTTGTTAGTGTCAATAAGCACCTTGTCTACTGTTGTTCCCAGGCTGGGCTCTCCTCTGGTCTCAGTGAATGGAAGGTCTGTACATCCTCTTTTACTTCTGGGGGGATCAGTGGAGAAGCTGGGGGGACTGCACACCAACAGCCCAGCCTTCTTGACAGTACAGTTCACACTCCTCTTTTGTTTCCTTTACTCTGGTTTCTTTCTTACTCGTGGACTTAACCAGCCCCCCAGCACTGAGGATAAATTCCATTCGGAAACACACTGGGGAAGAAGGCAAAAGAATTTTGGCAAAGTCACAAAATGGGAATAATAATACAGAGATCAGAATGGAACACTCACCCATCTCACTCGGGTGCTGGGAGAATTAATTAACGTCTATAAAGGCCTTTGAGTTCCTTGGGGGGACGTGCCACCAGACAGCTAGCGTTATTGTGGAGGGATTATGTGCACAAATACAATACCAGGAGCCAGGATATTACTAAAAATAAAGCAGACTTTTCTGTGAGGACCTCAAGGAAGGAAATACCTTGCTGGAAAAAGCTTAACTGTCCTTTAAATCTTCACTTGGGCTGCTGGGGATAGAACAGCAAAGTTGAGGTTCCATCATAAGGAGAGGATTATGTTTTCTGAGCATTGTCAAGGTGCTCAAGGAACAAAATAAAATCACTGCTTTGCCAAAAGAAGGTTATAGTCTTTTGGAAAAGATATTAAGGGACCGTTTGTCTCCGTAGCCTGTCTACAGGGGAAAAAGGCAACAGGGAAGCAAATGTTTGTTTGCATTTGAGGGAAAAGAGTTTTTTACAAAATTGGGGGGGGGGGGAACTGCCTCAAATAAAAGCCACCATCAAGAGTCCACTCAGTAAATCACAGAATTCTCTGTGTATTTTTCCATCTGTTTGTCTGTCAAGCAGACACTTTCAAATCTTAGTTCTTAAAACAAGGAAGAAGAAACCTTTCTTATGTGTTTACTATGTGTTTACAGGGGAAGATCACATTAACTTTGGGGAAAGAATAAAAAAGCAAAGTTCTTTGTCCATCTCTTAAGCACAGGGAGGCTGGATCAGTGGTTCCTATGGTGCTTGAGAGGCCTGGCCTCCTTAGGTTAACAAAACTGCCTGCCCAACAGGGAAGAAATCCTGTCCTGTTCTAGCCCCTCCTTTCAGCCCCTTCTCCTTCCGCCCTCTTATTTTGTAACAAGGCCTCTGGGGCCTGAAGCAGATTAGCAAACAAATAAATCCTTTAATGTCCTGGAATACTTTCCCAGTATAAATGCGATTAATCTGCCAACCCAGCAAATTCGGCACATCAAATACCCCAGCTATAGAAAGCCATTTCTCTGGCCCCCTAATTTATGGCAGAAAGGTTATGTTATTTTGATGTTTGTATTGGTTAGACTTTCTCTGTTTTCTATCTTTGAAAATGCACTTTACACAACCTTAGAAAACATCAAAGCCTCCAACACCACCCAGTCGTACACAGAGTAAGAACAGCCTCCCCCAAAGCCTCCTGGACACCCAGGCAGGTGTGAGGGCCACTAAAGCCACAGTGAGTGCTTATCATCAACATTGTCATCATGGGAATCTGCCTGGCCGTAACAGACCCCCCACTAGCTCATATTAAGAACTGCAAAGAACCTGGGTTTGATGTGACCAGAGAGGCAAGTCCTGTGGTCTCTGACCCTAGCATTAGAATTCGAGGGTCTCTGAACACATGTCACCCTATGACTTGCCCAAAGTCATACAGTCAGATGGGTGGTAACTATTTTGGGCCATTTACATGAAACCTTTGTGTAAGATCTGAGTCTCATGGACTCTTCCTTTTCTCTACCTCAGAGGTCAGACAACATGGATCATTTGACATTCTGTCCTCTGGTTAAGAAGGAGTTCCTCTGGTTGTGCTTGATAAAACTGGGAGGCCCTTGGTTGTGAGCTATAAATGTCCCCATGGCATGAAGACCAGAGAGTTCCCTCTGTGACCACATAGGGCCTATACCATGCCTCTGGCTCTAAAGCGCTGAGAGCAGTGGGATGGGACTGGAACTCAGGTCCATTGCTGTGGAACAGTGAAGAGCTTTGTATCAAAGCATCAATGATGAGAGTCCCCAAGGACTGTGCACCCTGATGCTCTTTGTATATTCTAAAGCAACTACGTGTTTAAACAGTATGTGCACCTTAGGAATAAAGAAATACTAAAGCAAAAGCAGAAAATAGGACTCAAACATAGGGAGGGCCATAGGATGCAATAATGCCCCATCTGGAGGAAAGATCTCACAGGTGTGCATTGCATTTAAAAATAAGTGAAGCTTCGTGTCATGGCATATACCCTTAATCCCAGCCCTTGGGAGGCAGACACAGGCAGAGCTCTGTGAAGTACAGGCCAGCCTGGTCTACACAGCAAGTTTCAGGAAGCCAGTGATACACAGACATTGTACCTAAATAAAAACTGAACACTGAGCCAGGTGGTGGTGCATGCCTTTAATCCCAGCACTCAGGAGGCAAAGGCAGGTGAATCTTTGTAAGTTCCAGGCCAGCCTGATCTACAGAGTGAGTTCCAGGACAGCCAGGGCTGTTACACAGAGAAACCTTGTCTCAAAGAAACAACAATAACAAAAAATTGAACACTGCCCACCCAGTAATGACAACAGATGAATCAAAGATCCTGACTGACCTATACATACTGTACTTACTGCACATTAAAAACACAAATGACAAGCCGGGCGGTGGTGGCGCACGCCTTTAATCCCAGCACTTGGGAGGCAGAGGCAGGCGGATCTTTGTGAGTTCGAGGCCAGCCCGGTCTACAAAGTGAGTCCAGGACAGCCAAGGATACACAGAGAAACCCTGTCTCGAAAAAAAAAAACAAAAACACAAATGACAATTATGAAAGGACCATGAACCAAGTGGCTCAAACAACAGAAGAGGAGCATCTCACACAGCTCTGGAGGTGCACGTCCAGGATCCCCAGCACTGCTCCCCAGCCAGGCATCCCCATGACTCTTGTGCTCTCTGCCATCTGTGTCCACACTCCCTCCTTTTAAAAGGCAGTGGACATAGCAGCGTAGGATTAAAGCCACACTTGTGCCTTTCCTTCACCTGAGTCACCTCTGTAAAGCCCTTTTCTCTAAGTAAAGCCACAGTTTTGAGGTAGCCATGGCCAGGACTTCAACACATCTCTTCCTGGGAGGATGAAGAAGTTCAGTCCTTAACAGCATCATGAGTCCTTGGCTTTCACAGCCCATAGCTTTGGAAGTGGAAGAGGCAGGCATTTTCCTCCTGTGCTCTGCAATACAGGTTTTGACATGTGGCTTTCACTTGTCTGTTTTCGTTATTGCTGCCTTAAGTGTTTGAATGGAAGAAAACATGGAAAAGAAGTTGGAAAAGTCCAGAAAGACTACCCAGAGAGGTGGAGAATCTCATTCCTTGAAATCCCTTTTTTCTTTTCTATTTTTCTTTTAAAAGTATTCTTAGTAATTATTCGAGAATTCCATAGAATGTGTTTTGATCATATTCACTTCCTATTCCTCTCACAACTCCTCATATGTCCACCCCCACCTCTCTATTCCGCCTCAACTTTATGTCCTTTAAAAAAATAATCCATGGGTTTCAGTTTTACTGCCCATATACTCCTTGGGGTGGGGCCGCCCACAAGAGTGTGGCTGACCTACTAGCAGCCACAGTCTTTTTTTGTTTTCAACATTTATTTATTTTTTCAAGTTAACAACTCAATCACAGTTCCCTCTCTCCTCCACCTCCCAGTCCCACCCTCTTCCCCCTCACCCTCCTATCTTCTTTTGTGTGTGTGTGTGTGTGTGTGTGTGTGTGTGTGTGTGTGTAATTTAAGTGCATATTTTCCCCCCTTTTAGTCCAATAAACAGTTCTTTTGCTGAAAACAATAAATACAATACAAAACAAGAACCATTACCACAGTTATGAAAATTACAAGGTATATATTCCCAATGTCCAGTCCATACATATTTGGCAACTGACATTAATATTCTATTCCTGTCTATCTTGATGAGTTTAAAGTTCTATTACCTAACTCAGTTTCCATCCTAACTTGCGTTACCAACTAAAACACATCTTTTTAGACTTAGAACATCCTTTTAATTCCTATACAACTTAAAATTTAACTGTGAGACTATAACTATCTAGTCTTCAACCACATCAGAGACCTCAGAAGGTTAAATATATCTGAATAAACAGGAAGTGCACAGCCAGCAGCTTCCAAAATTAAGAAATGACAGACAACTGTTTGCCTGGAAAGACCCCAATTTTTCCCACTACATTGGAACATCTATCTTTAACCTTTTGGCCCAGTATCCCTGATAAACATTAATTGTAAAGCAGGAATTGTGAAGGACTTGCCTACCCTGTCTTGGCAGAGCTAGGCTGTCTATTTACCCACTTCCAAGTTTTATCCTTTTCAGACAGCATTCTGTCTACAGTTGAAGCAAGGGCTTTCTCTTGCCCAGTGACAAGCTTGCCACTAATGCAGTCATTTCCAAATGGAGATTCTTCAATGTTCATCATCTAGTTGGAGTAGAATGGGAGGTCCTGTCAGGAGCTGACATGTCTCAATATCAAAAAATCTTAAGTTAAAAAAAATCTTTAAATGGCATATTCTACAGATCTCTTGAGGTTTTTGAATACCACCTATCTATCTCTGTATATTTAGATAAGCAAATGTTGCTTGTCTCTTAGCAACTCAATTAGAAAACATCTGTGATACACTACACTAGTACCTAACAAAATGATAAGTTTGAATGACTATTAGTTTGGATTTCTTAATTATCCTAAACAGTTTGTGACAGTTGCTATCAAAAGCCAAAACTTCACATTGCATTTATAAGCATTACATAGGTACAATACCTTAAAAAGAGTTAACCTTCATTTTGTATCAGTATACAAAGATCTATACCAATGTAGCCAAACATAATCTTAATTTTGTATCAATATACAAAGATATAAGAGCATATTCAATAGTCTATCCCTTTTTCTTTATCATTTCTATATCATGTCTATATCCCCCCTTTTTTTTCTTTTCAAGTCTTCCCCCCCCTACATAGGAGAGAAAGAAAGATAGAGAAAAGAAAAAGAGAAAAATTCCTGGGTCTAACCTCCTAAATTTGTTTAACAAGACCATTTAACAACTTGTAACCAATCCCCCTAAATAACAACAACATCTATAACCCATCCAATGACTAACACCCACCCCATCTTCTGGGAATGGGACATCACTCTCTTAAAATTGCTTCCTGCTGATTTGGGATGTAGGAAACATGTTTGGTGGTCCAAATAAGAATGGAAAATGGTTATGCAAGTTAATAGTAACATTTGATGTCCAGTCTTTTTGTGCTCAGCTATTTAAATATTCTAAGAAGTTTATAGTCAGAAGCTGAACTTTGTGTGGGAAAGTTCAGGGTTTTACTGAAGTCCTGGCTGGAACAGTCTGTGGGGCTGGATCTTTTTTTTTTTTTTTTTTTTGAGACAGGGTTTCTCTGTGTAACAGCTTTGGCTGTCCTGGCCTCGCTCTGTAGACCAGGCTGGCTTTGAATTCACAGAAATCCACCTGCCTCTGCCTCCCAAGTGCTAGGATTAAAGGTGTGCACTACTATGCCTAGCTTAATTAGCCATTTTGAAGTTGTTCTGGATGTAGGTTTTTGAGGAAACAGCTATTGAGGCAGTCTGCGAGGCTGGATCATCTGGGGTACTTGCCTTCTTTGGTGTCTGGTCCCTTTTCTTCAGAAGTTTCAGTTGTTCAGTTGTCCCTGGACTCCTTAGATGGATGTTTTTAATCTTTTGAAAAATAAGAACAGAATCCTGCCCTAATCCTAACTTTGGGGTGCTACTTTTTTGGCAAGTAATATCATTTTTAATACATTTATTTATTAATTCAAGTTATATATCAATCACAGCCCCCTCCCGTCTCCCCTCCAGGTCCCTCCTTCCCTCCCTCTACCCCCTCTCTCACCTATCTTACTCCTCCAGTGTGGGGCCCACATGTATCAGCCCCTCTCAGTTCATCAGTCACATGAGGGTAAGAGCTTCCTCTTGCTCTGGAGCCCAACCTGGCAGCTACACTAGGGTTAAATGTCCCATTAACAGGTAACAAAGTCCATGACTAAGACCACCCCACCCCTACTTGTTAAGGGATCTGTATGAGGACCAAGTTGCGTATCCTCTATATTTGTATAGGGGGGTCTAGGTCAAGTCTAAGCTTTTTTTCTTCTTCTTTTGGTTAGTGTTTCAGTCACTGTAAGCCTCTAGGGGCCTAGATTAGTTGGTTCTGTTATAATCTTCATGTGTTGAACTTGACCCCTCTGGGTCTCCCTATTCCTCCTCTCTCTCTTACATATGGCTCCCAGAGCTCCACCTAAGGTTTGACTGTGTCTCAGCATCTGCTTTGATCTGCTGGGTGGAATTTCTCATAGGATAGTTATGCTAGGTTCCTGTTCCTTTGGGTCTGTGGGTTGTAGGATAGTTATCCTGTAGTATATGGCTAAAATCCAGTTATAAGTGAATAGATGCCATGTATAACTTAGAAGTCATATTCTTTAAAACATCTTTCTTCCCAAGAAGCCATTAACTGTCCATAGTTCCTCAGTTAAGGGTGGGAGTTCACAAACCCCTCCCTATTCCCTACTAGAATGTTGTCTGACTTGATCTTATGGAGATCTTATGCAGGCAACCACAGCTGCTGTTAGTACATGAATACAGTGATCCATCATGTTCAGAAACCACTGTTTCACTCCAGTTCTCTTTATCCCCTGGCTTTTAGAATCTTCTTGATCCTTCTTCTATGATGGTCTCTGACCTTTGGGGAAGGGTGTGATACAGATGTCCCCTTTGTGGCTGAGCACACCACACTTAGTCTCTCTACTTTGACTAGCTGAGTTTCTATATTAACTGTTGTCCACTGCACAGAGGATCATCTCTGATAAGGTCTGAGAACTGCATTAGCCTAAGTCATAGAGATTAATTTAGAGGGCAGTCAGTGCCATGTTCACTTAGTAGACTAAAATAATAGTAGGTTTACCCCTAGGGTCTTTGGGCTCCCCAGCCATGGGTTCTTGGCCTTATTATAGTACCAGGCATGTTTCTTTTCCTTTGTGTCAGGCCTTAAAATCCAGCCAGAAAGTGCTTGGTTACCCCCATAATAGATATGCTAGTCTTGCACCCATGAGCAGTCTAGTCACATCAATCATTATTGTAGTTCACAGGGTTCACAACGGGTGTATAAGACTGTTGGTGACATCTCCATGCAGCATCCTGCGCTGCACTGTCCCTCAGCAGGGAGGGAAGTTTCCTGATCAGTGTCGGCTTGATCTCTCCTTGGCCTGTGACCAATGTGTCTGGTGCCTAAAGCAATAGAGTCATAACCATTAAGTTCTGGTGGGCAAGCAAGAGCAAATGACAATAGCCTGTATTGTTTTAGGGGTTTGTGGAGCACCTCAGAGAACCAGTTTTAGGAGACGTATTCCACACCTGGCTCTGGGCTTTTTATTTAGTAACCTATGGCTTCTGGGATAAGCATAACCCCAGTATAGGTAACTACAACTAAACTCCTTTATGCAAATGTATACTTATATACCAAAGACATAGACTGCGAAAGAAATCAGTAACACTGAAGAAAATAGCAGAAGATAGAGAAGTCTCCTGTGCACGTGTATTGATAGGATTAATATTGTGAGATGGACATCCTACCAAAAGCAATTTAAAGAGTCAATGTGATCCTCATCAAAATAACAGCCCAATTCTTTACAGAAATTGAAAAAGTAATATTAAACTTTATAGAAGCATTAAAAACCCAGGTAGCCAAAATAATCCTAAACAATAAAAGCACTTCTGTAGTTAACACCATGCCTGATTTCTAGATATATTACCGAGCTATAGTGGTAAAATAGCATGAAACAAACAAAACCAGGCACACCAATGAATGGATTAGAATCAAGTGTAAGCCCCTCCAGGCACAGGAGTGGTCAGGCCCCACCCCTGAGGACCTCCAACTGCCAGGCTCCGCAAACACAACCCCCTAACTGCCATAACAGCTGGACCCCAGCCCCTGCAGACACAGGTGGGCCCAGCTCTGAACTTGAAAACCCACCAATCCCCACCCTGGAACAATCCACCGCCCAAGAAGTGCTACATAAACCAGTCTGCCCAGTTCCCTTTGCCTGAGCAGAGGTGGCCACCTTCCTGGGTTTTTCCTTCCCAATAAATCTCTTGTGTGAGACTTGTTGTGTAATGTGACTTTGTGGTGTTCCTTGGCTCCCAAATGCCAGGATACTTTCCCATCTGTGCTATAACACTTACACATCAAGGACTCAGATGAAAGCCCATGACCCCACTGCCACCTGATTTTTGACAGATGCCAAAAACAAACACACACAGAAGAAAAGCCAGCATCATTAATAACAGAGCTGGGAAAACTGGATCTCTATGAGTAGACAGATTAAACTAATTCTCTCTCTCACCTTGAACACAAGTCAATTCCAAATGGATCAAAGATCTCAGTATTATCACCAAAACTCTGAAACTTCTAGAAAAAAGCATAAGGATTGCACTGCAGAATCTAGGTTTGGGTAAGGACTTTCTAAACAGGACTCTGGTCATCCAGGAAACCTTTAATTGATTATACATATTGTTTACAGGTCTTTAACCCAATCTTAATTCTCCTCTTCTAACAATAACCATTGTGTCCTAGCTATCTTTCCTATTGTCACTCTCTCAACACTTAAAATGTGCAGAATTCAGGGTCTGGAAGATGCCTCAATGGGTTAAGGAGCTGGCCATACGACTGTGAGGACTGTGGTGTTCCCAGAACCCATATAAATGCCAGGTAAAGATGGAGACCCAACTACAATTCCTGCCTGAGAAGATGGAAAAGGGAGTTTTCCGGTTAGCAAGCTGGCCGCAATGGTAAGCTCTCCTTTTGATTGAAAGACCCTGACTCCATGAATGAGAGAGAATCAGTGGAAGATTATTTTGGACATCAACCTCGCACATGCATACATGAACACAGAAAAAGAAAAAAAATGTGCTGCACTCCTGACACTATTCTTACCTTCCTGGAGCCTACAGGAATGCATTTTTTAAAAAGTTCAATAAACAAGACTGCAGATAGCATGGCTTCAGTGAGCATGGGATAATACTGCAAACTTCTTAGGTGTGTATCCAGAAGCAAGTGGGTAAGTTACAATATGCCCATTGCAGTACAAACATTTTCAGAGTAATGTAAAATTAGATCAAAGCCACATGCACTAAGAGAACTAACATAAGTTTTACCGTTTATTTTAAGTAAGGTGGACTGTAATGCTAGACAAGCTAAGGAAAGTGGGATTTAGGAGACTTGAGAGATGAAGTGATTTGCCAAAGAATACATAACTGGTAAAAGTAGCAGGGCTAGGAGTCAAATCACAAGCAAAGGAGCCAGAGATACTTGTGCACACTGCATCAAGATGTGAACTCAATTGCTAGCCTGAAGCAGCAGTTGCAGGTGATTCTAAAAGAAAGGAGATGGGTGGACAGGGAACAGAAGGAACGGGAGAATAGGAAGAAGTCCCCACTACTTCCAGTTAAATCCAGTTTAACTTCCATTAAAAATTAAAAAACAAACAAACACAAAAGATAACTACCTTAAGGTAAGATCCGGTATTCATTACTTTTTTGTTCTGTGATAAAATACTGTGACCAAAAGCAACTTCCACAAGGAAGTTTGCTTTGGCTCAGGGTTCCAGAGGTACAAGAGTTTATAATGGCAAGGGAGGCACGGCAGTGGACAGCCAGATTAGGAAGCTAAGATGTCAATGTTCAATGGCACAAAGAAAGCAGAGAGTGGGCAAGACTGTGAGCTCTCAAAGCCCACCCCCACCACACTTCTTCCCATAAGGCCTCACCTCCTGAAGGTTTTATAACCGTACCAAATAGTGCCACCAACTAAGGACCAAGTGTTCAAATGCCTGAACCGATAGGAGCATTGACCTGAACCAGGGTGGGCTTACAAGGTGATGTACTTCCTCCAGTTGAGGCATTATGGTAGTCAGGTGCAGTCCTGAGTAGAAGGCCAGGGATTAGCAGCCCAAATTAGTCTTATCCTATTGACTTTGGTATCCCTGATGTCTCTTTCCTACAATTGATCCTCTTTTTCTTTCCCAAGGAACATACTTCTTGCCTGCTCCCCCAGGCCCCAGCAACACACTTTCCTGTCCCTAAACTGACCCTTTCCGTGTGTCTAACCCTGGGCCTCCACCTGCCTGCAACCTGTATAGGAGCTCCCCACATCATCTGCTGAGAGATTGTCTAGATCTGGGACTTGATTTGAACCTAAAGTTGCTACTATTTATACTCATGTATCCCTTCCCTTACATGGACTTATCTCCTGGTTTCATGCCCATTTGGGAATTCATAATAGAGAATTACTAAAGTCTCAAGCGATGCATGTCTCATTCCCTTTTCCAGCATCTGAACCACATCCTTCTGAGACCCCAGTGGCCCACGGCCTCAGTTAGACTTAAGAGGAAAGAGACCAAAAGGTTTTCAAGATTGAAAAAGAGATTAGTGGAGGGCCTCGAAGGCAAACAAGAAACCTTCCCCATGCAATTAAGACAGCTATCAGATGGGCAACCCTGGGTGGAGAAGATACTGTGTGCTCTTCCAGACAGCTTTGTCCTTCATCTGAAAGGGATCAGGCATGATGGGATTCAGAGCTGAGCTGACAGCTAGTGGGTTTTTAGTGTCTCGTCTAGTTTCCTCAGCAATAGTCCCAGGGTGCCACAGTACACAACCTCCAGGCTACAGTGGGTCTGGGGACATGGTGGAGTGGATGGAGTGGTGCCCAGAAGGGAGTGTGGTTTCCAGCCTGTGCTGTCTGGTGGTTGGCACCTTCTGCATGGTCAGCCCCAGACATGAAGGTTTAAATTTCTGGGACTTGGTCTCTGACCTTCTCTGACCTAGCAAGTGCATAGGGTACACAGCGATCACCCAGCCAAGGTGCTGGGATCTCTCAGCATCAGAAACACACATGACCTCTGCTGTAGATCCTCAGGTTCAAGGACACCCTGCTGAGCATCAGGGACCCCATGCACGATTCCGTATTTGAATCTTGCCCTACAGATGCTTTGTGTGGTCCCCGGGACGTTACAGATGTGTTCAGCTCATATTTCTTACTCCCAAAACATGAAACTTGTAATGCCTAGTTTTTGTGGGTGCGTGTGCACTTGTGTTATGTATCCCTGTGTGGAGGGCAGAGGTCAACTCCGGCTGTAGTTCTCAGTCGCCATCTTCTTTTTGTTTGTTTGCTTAAGAACGGATCTTTGATTGGCCGAGAGCTCCCTGATTTGCCTAGTCTGGATGGCCGGGAGTCCCTAGGACTTTGTGGTCTGTGTCTCTCCAGCACTGTGATTCCAAGCATGGGCCACCACACCAGACGTTGCTTTGTTTGGTTCTGGTGACTGAAGCAAGTCCTCATGCTTACAGAGCAAGTGCTTTGCTGACTGCTCTATCTATCTCCCCAGCCGATCTAGTCCTTTTTTTTTTAAGCATGACTAATATTGTTTTAATTGCGTGTGCATGTGTGTGTCATGTGGCTGTAAGCACAGGTGTCCTGGAGGCCAGAGGCATCAGGCACGCCCCCTCCGTATAACTGAAGCGGCAGGTAGTTGTGAGCCATTGGACATGGGTGCTGGGAACTGAAGTCAGATCCTCCGCAATATGCGCTCCTCGCCACTGAGTAGTTTCTGTAGCCCACGTGTCTACTTCTTAAGACTGAAACAAAGTACTCAGTGTCGTGTGTGCCCAAGCCTTGCCTTTGGTGACAGTTCATGCTCTCCAGCAGATGCTCTGTCCACAGTCCTGTCCTTTAACCCTTACAAACAGACTTTAGGATCAGAACAGATGGGAACCTTTCTGTCACCGCTGTCTCCCGTCCCCTTGCCACTGAAATTATTTTATGAATGTTCAGACACGCACAAGGTTTGTTTATGTCTGATTTGGTTTGCTTTTGCCTTATTCTGTTTTGTTTCAAAGTTTCCCTCTGCTGTGAACTGTATTCCAGGCCGAGGGGCCCAATGCTTATTTCTCCGAACCTTCTGAAGCTCGTCCAGACTCAGGTCAGGTTGAACCCACGTCCCCTTCGTCAGCAGACCCACAGGGCACAGGGACCCGCCCATTTCTCTTCCAAGTTCCTGGAAGTTTCGCAGGACCCATCAATTTCATTTTCATCAGAGCTAAGTCAAGAATAGAAGTTCCTGTTGTTTGCTTTGCCGCCTTGGTGACGAGAGCATCATGAAACTGGCAAGGACTCATGTTTCCTTTACACAAAGCCAGTGAAATCTGGACCTTTGAAGCTGGTCCCATCACACCTGCCTTGCTTGTTTGTATATAGCACTGGTGAAGCATTTCCTGAGTTCCCTCAGAGTGAGGAAACAGCACTGCCCACAGTGGCCCCTGCATTTGCTTTGAGGCATTCACTGGTAAAGCCCTTCCTTTTCCATTGTCCACCTTCAGTCTTACAACCCCAGGAGGCAAGCACTGTTATTAGCTCCCACTTACAAATAGGAGAACCTAAGCACACAGAGATTATGTGATTGGCAGAAAGCAATATGGGCTACTAGTAGGAAACACAAGTTCCTGACCCCAGAGCCCAGCTCCTAACCACTGCTCACTGATGGATCAGCCTTCTGACCTGGGGAAGTTGCTGCATGTCTGACCCTAGGGTTCTCATCTGTAAAGACGGAGATAACAGCATCACCATCCTAGGGATGTCATGGAGACCACAGGACCACATGAACAGGCCAGTGGCTCCACTCAGCTATCAGAAGCATTACCTTGTGGTCAGCATGGCTGCCCTGGTCCCTTTCAATATTGCTGCAGCTGGAGTGTATCTCCTGATCCACACATTTGGTGAGGTTCCACACACTTGGTGAGGTTCAGCTCTCTGCCCCCTGCAACATTCCATCCTGGAAGATCTGTCTTTTTACAATAGCATTGGAATCTAGAAAAAAAAAAAAAAAATGTGTTCTCTCATCCACTTGGCTTGTTTGTAACTTGAGCACAGGGAATTATATGGCTGCTTCTGAGTCCACCCAACACACCCCAGTCCCTCCAGTCTCTCAGGACTGAAATGGCCCCAGGCAGCCACAGGTAGCAAGCATCCAGAGCTGTGCTCAGTAAATGATGCGATTCACTTCATCCAGGCATTGGGTGGGCCAGGACTGGCAGGCAGCCATGATGGGTGGCATGTTTTTTATTACTTGGGAAGACAAGGCTAGAGGAAGCAGGTAACTCCCCCCCCCCCACCACCACCACATTGCTCCCCTCCACAGCTCTGCGGAGAAGATGGGTCCCTGGAGGCAAAGGAAACATTCACTTGTCTGGGCCACTGTACTGCACTCCTGGTGATGAGTCCCCAGGGAGAAGAGAAAAACCGGTTCAGACCTGTTCTCCAGATTCTTCTTCCCTGGTTTGGTGGTGAGCATGTGTGAGCATGCACACTTCCACACCTGGCTAGCCACTAGGACGTGCCAATGCACACACCTTGGTGACACCTTGTATGACAGTTAATGCATTCAGGAAGCATGCCTTACTGCAGGGTCAAGCTTGGGCAGAGATGATGGTTTTGGCTACATCAGCACTTTCCCTGATGATTGTGACCAGCAAGCAAAAAAACACAGAAGAACCAGTTGGATGTAAAAGTATGCAAAACAGCCCAGAGGTCACTGCTTTTCTGAATCCAGGAGTTTCTATATGACTGATCTTTAAACAAGTGTGGTGAGGTCTTAGCTAGGAGACACTCTGCCTTGGATTTTGAGTTGCACTGTTCCAGAAGTGTTTCCTTGTCCAGGCATCCTTTGGCAACCTGGCCACCTGGAGAGATGGGAGACTACAGGCCCAGGGCACACACGGTCACTTCCCTACTGTTAAGTTTCAAACAGTTGGAGGTACCCATTTAACATATCAAAGCAGATCTGGCCACCAGGTTGTCCCAGGGTCCCTCAGTCCCTACCTGTTACAGGGTATGGCTGTAACAGCCCCCACCCTGAACTCTTCAGCCCAGTGTCTGTGCTGTTCTTCCCTATGTGATCCAGACATTTTGGCTACCTACCCCTTGTGCCTCTGGTTTCCTGGCTGCTACACCTTCTCCCCCTCTGTCCCTCTCTCTTCCCCCTCCCCCTTTCCCCACATGCCCCAACCCAGTGTCATGAGCACTCTGGACTCTCCCAGATGTATCTGCCTCTGGCTTTGCTGTCACACATATCTTTAATAAACTTTCTCCTGCACCATACCTAGGAGCAGCCGTGTCCTTTCTTTCTCATTTCTTTTTTTCACCTACAAGTATCTTTGCCCAGTCGCTCCCACTTCCTGGATTACCTCACAGAAATGAAGGTGTGTCTTTCAATTCCTTTGACTTTAAGGCAGTACTTTGTACTGCAAAGGTCATGGAAGCAGCTGGGGATTTTAATGCATACTGGGGCTCTGCTGATTCACTGACTTTTCTCATTTTGATGGCCTCCAAGTTTACTGCCGATTTAATAATCACTCAACTTTTCCCTGGCTGGACAGGCAGTGAGAGCCACACTATGAGTTTTGCTCTTCTCCCGGGTGGGTGGCACACACTATGCAATGGCTTTTTCATCACTGTAGAAACAGTGCTGAGGCTCATGATTTCCATGCTCACCTGGCTCCATTGCTACTAGCTGTGCTGTGAGCAGTTCCGTTCACTTCATGGTGTCGTGCAGGAGGGACGGGGCGGGGGTGGGGGGGCGGTGAGGGAGAGAGATGTACACATGGACAAGATACCTCTTAGTGGCACATTCCCAAGTAACCCACTTCCTCCAATCAGGCCCCATCCCCTAAGTCTCCACACCTAAAAATTAGCATGGCTAGGTGTGGACCGAGCTTTAAACACACGTGTCTGTGGGAGATGTTACATGTTTGAACCCAATATGCTACAATCTCATGTTGCTAGGCAGTGGAACTCCGAGTTCCGGCTCCCAGTCAACCAAGTGATCACAGGGTACTGGGCCAGCAGAGTTTACTTGGATACAAATGCTCCATGGATTACATAAGATACTTGGGTAGTTTATTATAAAATACACTATATGAGGTGATTTTCCAAGTCATGGGCTAATGTAGACGTTCTGTATACGTTTAAGTTAGACTAGGCTGCATTTATAAGCTGTGTACCGCCAATTCTACACACCATCAAAGGAAATGCTTTTAACATGCTCCCCCTTCACCGACTCACAGTATGGCCCTGTAGAAACAAATGATGAGGTTTTTTGGTGTGTGTGCGGGGAGGTGGGGGATGGTTGCAAGCAGGACGGTGCAGGCTTAGAACTTGCTCTATAGATCAGATGAGCCTCAAACTCAGAGATCTGACTGCCTCTCCCTCCTGAGTGCTGAGATAAAAGGTGTGTGCCACAAATCCTGATAACAAATAGGTCTTGATTCACCCAAATGAAGTGAGCACTTACCTTGACTTTGCTCGAGGACCACCGGACAGATTTGATAGGACAAAAACAGGAAGAATGAGCTGTTGTTGGTAACAAGCAACAGATCTGGATGACATTGTCTTATAGAAACTCTAAATCATTTCTTTTTTTTTGTTTGAGATTATAATATAATTACATTATTTCCCCTGTCTCTTTCCTCCCTCTGTCATATACCTCTCCTTACCCTCTTTCAAATTTGTGGCCTCTTTATTCATTAGTTGTTATATACATACATACATACATACATACATACATACATACATACATACTCCTAAACACACAAATACAACCTGCTCAGTCTGTATAATGTCACTTGTATATATATATATATATATATATATATATATATATATATATATATGCTTATATGCTTTCAGGGTTGGCTCTTTAGTATTGGATAACCAATGGGTGTGCTCCTCCCAGAAGACTGTTTTTCCCCATATATATATATATATATATATATGCTTTCAGGGTTGGCTCTTTAGTATTGGGTAACCAATGGGTGTGCTCTTCCCAGAAGACTGTTTCTCCCCATCTCAGCACCCTTTAACTACTGGCAGTCCTTTGTGCATGGTCAAGGCCACCTGGAATTTCCCTGTTCGTGTTAACATGTCTGTTATCCTTGTTCAGCTCATGTCTAGGCAGTCCTGTTAGTGAGACTTTATGGGTACATCTTTTGAAATCTCTGTCCTATCGGACCACTACTCACTTCGTGTCTAGTTCACTAACTATGTAGTGAGGCTCATGATGCTGGTGATTTAAAGTATGTGAGAGTATGACTGCATGAATACGCACATGCAACACCATGTTACATAGGTTCATGAGTGTTAGTGGATTTTGGTATCCACCCAGGGCCTGGAACCAGTCCTCTGCAAATGCCAAGGGATGGCTGTATTCTTCAAATGCCACGACACTCCCCACTCCCCATGCTATTAACCTCAAAGTCTCAGGACAACACTCCACCACATATGAGTGACCCAGAACGTGTGTCACACCTTTCGAACTGGTGCTGATGTCCAATGGTTAGCTACCTTTTGTTAGAGGTGCATGAGGGAGCTAACAAGTTGCCTCCCCTGTCCGTATAGCCGTCTTGGATTTTGCCTGTACCGCTGCTCAGCAATGAGCCAGTTAGTACTTCACAGCCAGCCTCTTCATGCCCAGGCACCAGGATGGCTCCTGCTTGTTGTCACCACGGGGTACATCTCCAGGCTGAGTTCAAGCTACCTAAGGAAGTCTCTGGTCAGAATTTAGGCAGAGCTGCCTGCGCACATCTCAGGGCCTCATCTCCCACACAGGTGCCAGAATCCCATGATCTCTATAGAACCTTGCCTAGGAGAATGGAGACGTGTCCCTCATGCAAACACTGGCTTTCCCATTAAAGTTTCCCATAAAAACCAGAGCTCTACAAACAATAGGGAGGGGAGAAAGGAAACTGTAACTTCTTCGGGTCTATGGCCTGCTTCTCCTTAGGCACGTGAACAGAGGCCTGTCTTGATGGCTTTCCCAGAGCTTGTGTGGTTTATTCAAATCACTCATTTTCTTCATTGGATCCAAGTCAGTGGACAGAGGTCTTTGTTGCTGGTCCTGTTTCATTATTTCCCTACATTCATTTTGTTTCTCCCCAAGTCTCCTAATGGTGGTTGGGCACATTCCCAGGATTATTTGGTGCAATCTGGTGTCTCAAGGGAGGCTGTGATGTCATTTGAATGTCATTTGTGGTGGTATTTTGTTTTTTTAGCATGTCCTTCAAAGCTGGGATGTTATCTACCATGTTTTATTTGGGTCAGTAAAAAGGATTAGCCATTCTGGCAAACATTCAGTTAAGCCTGGAAAGGACATGTACTTAACATGTTACATGATCATTCCTGACCCACTTGAGGGATGCTCTCCAGCATATGTTCAGTCTCCACTATGCGTGTCTAGACACAACCTTATAAGAATCACTGTTTGAGAAGGCAGGGCGGGGAAATGGTGAGACACAGTGGGGGCTAAATGTTGACTTGTTTTGAGGAAGCTAAAGCTTCAGAACTTTTGTACTGAAATCTGCCACATTTGTTCCTAGGGGAAAGACAGCAAGAACAGGCTGCAGATGCCAGGAATCCATGCTGTGAACGGTTTTGTTTCAGAATAGAACTTATACTATGAGTGATAGCTTCTGTGTGGCAGGTATTTTACTGAAGTACTACATACAGTGGAAAGTTCCCAAGTTCTCAGGGTTCAAGTTGGTGGACTGACAGGGCACACAGGGGATAGTCCCTGGAAGGTGGACACTTCTAGGTCCAGAGACAGACAGTGGTGGGAAGTTCTCTTCCTGGCTCTGGCAAGACCTCCTGTTCATCCCCAAGTTGACTCTCATGTCTCTACAAGGACTTTGTCACCTACTTCTCCAGTTCTAAACAAAGTTCTGACTTTTTTTTCCTCACTGGTCTAGATGTTTAAGTTATTTGTACTTTTTTATTTAGTTTCTGGTGATTAAATGCAGGACCTCACACATATGAGGCAAGTCCAGCTCTACCCTGTTCACATTTTGAAATTAAGACTGAAACCTATGAAGCACGTATGTGCTTGGGAACATTACTGAGTCAGACACTGACATCTGTGTGGCCAAGTTCCCATGTATATAAACAGTTTGACTAAAAGTAATAGTGTGAGAAACTCATGGTGTCCCATATGGTGACATCATAGAGCTTCGTCATGGTTGCTAGAGGTGGAGTACTTCCGTGCTGGCATATTGTCATGTTGGAGCACCTGTACACTTCTGGTGTCTGGGCACCATCTCTTCCTTCCCAAGCCCAGGAAGTATTTCTTCCTGTTCCTTATTGTCAAATGTTCCACTTTTGGCTCATTCTACATTTCCAACAGAAAGAAAAAGGAGTAATGGGTTATTTATAACCCACCATGACCCTTCTGACTCACAAAACAATGAGACTGTTTCTATGTGTCCCTAATAGCCTGTGACTAACTCGCTTGTGACATCAAGTCACACAGTGTGCCCTCCATGAGCACCAGCTTCCACACAGCAAGGAGCTGCAGACAGTCAACCACTCACCAGGGAAAAAAATCCTGCCAGCACCTACAGTGGCTCTTTCCTTGATTAAGTCTCCAGAGGACACTTGGGAATACTCACAGGACAGACTTTCAGGTTCTTTTGAGTTAGCTTTCTGTCTTAGATGATATAAGAAGATTTGTCAGGATTTTCCCTCTCACTGTACAAGTTGTGCATCAGTACATGGAAAGTGTTTGTCATGTGTTACTCTGTATGAAAAAAAAACAGGCAAGTGAAAAGTGTCAACAGAGATGAGAAAAATATGCAGGGGGCTAAGTTAGAATGTATTCAGTACACTGTCCTTATGGGTCCATTTCCAAGATGGAAGAACTTAAACTTAAAAAGTAATTCTAAGTTTGTAGATCCTGGCAGAGAGCAGTCTGATGGGTGTTAATAGTTTTTCACATCCAAGACCCACTTTTATTACCTATACCACCTATACTGATGATGGTCACTTAATTTCTCAGAATTGCTTGGGTGTGCTTTTGTAGGGAAAATATATGTAACTGATTTAGCCCAGTGCTCTAGGATAGAGTAAAGAGAAAGGTTACATAGATGCGCTTTCATGGGAGTGCAGTCCCAAGAAGCATGAGGACAGGTTGGAGGATGGAGAGCTGGGCAGGAAGATACAGGTGTCTAGTATAAGGAGGTCACAGCTTTATACTGGCATGGCTGACTGCCCCCTCCCACTTCCAGAGGCTTGTTTCTGTGAGGCACTGTATGTCTCTCTGGGAGGAGATAGCATTAACTGGCTCCCACTCCATGTCATCATGGCATGCCCACAGCATGTCTGCATTTCCTGGTGCATGTCCGGCAGTGCTGGAAGCTGGTACTAGAGGCTCCACAGTGCAAGACATAGGAAATAATCAGCATCACTCACCTGCCCACTTGCAGGCCCCATGAGGATGGGTGGCCACGAGAACCATAGCAAGAGTGTGTACACAAGGACCTCACCAAATCTCACAAGAAGCAAGAAGGCCTAAGTAGGAAAGAAGAGGCTGTGCAGTGGGGTTCCGGGATATGATGTGTGGAGGTCATGCGCACCAGTGGCGTGAGGGTCTGCTCACTGCCTCTACCACTGAGCCAGTGGCTAAACATGTTGAGCACTACAGCACAGCATAGAAACATTTTCTCTGTGTCTTTGGGAACACAGCCCAGACGGTGGGTAGGAGCAGAAATCCGTGATGTGCGCATGTAGAAACTTTGTGACCTGGAGTGAGTGCCCTGCCACTCATTTCCCCCTTCCCTCGGCAGCCATAGATGTTTATGGAATGTCTGGAGCTCTGGCATTATTAAAACAAGGCTGCGTTAGGAACAAACCAAGCAAGGTGCTTCAGTTAGCAGTGGTTGTTAGCTCTAAAAACCAAGTGAAACCACATTAGGGAAATGCATTTGATCTTGTGGGATGAAATCCCTCAATGTATAATATGAGCTGTTTTTTTTTTTTTTAACCATCTTCTCCTTCATTTTCTACATCAACAGTGAACAAGCTATCCATCTGCTGTTGCTCACATGCTTGCCAACATTCCCCTTCTAATGCCAATGGTGTTGAAGCTTTTCCACATGTGCTCTGTGCTTCTTAGACCTGTGACTTTGGAGTATATTAAGCGTTCATGCGTTTGTGAGTTTGATAATGGTCTGGAGGATCCTGGCTTCTTTCCCACTAAGACACCTCTACCTGGGACGGGATGGTATTGGGGGTGCTTTCCAAGAATAGGTTGCAGGAAGCATGGAAGTAGGCTGCTAGTGCAACTGTATTAAAACATCTAAAATTTATGGGGACAGGGGAGATGGTGTAGTGGGTAAAGATGCTGTATAACTATAGAGACGAAGTTCATACCCCCAGCACCCATGTAAAAGCCAGGCATGGCAGTCTTGAGTGTGTAACTTCAGTGCTGGATGGATTCAGTGGAGACAGATGGATTCCAGGGCTCCTGTCCAAACAGTCTAGGCAAATCTGTAACCTTCATCCTCAGTGAGAGATCCTGCCTCAAAATCAAGATAGCTAACAATCGAGGAAGGCACCTGGGGTCAACCTCAGGCCTCCACTTGTACATTCCTAAGCAAGTGCTCATGGCATACACATGTAGTTGGCTGCATGCACACACACTCACACGAATACACACACTCATGATTACACACAAACACACATACACATACACTCATAAGTGCACACACACAGGTATACACTCATACACACACACACAGGCACACACACACTCACATGCACATACACACACTCACACTCACGAGTGCACACACATGCAAACACACACAGTTCTCCCATGACTTGACAGAAGGTCATTTCAACAGCAGTACCCGTAAATTATGTGACGTATCTGGAGTATCACTGCTACATATATAGCAGTCCCCATTCAGATCCTCCATTTCCCAGAACTATCCCCCAGGAGAGCCCGCAAATCTAGCCAAAAGCCAGGTAAGGTGAGTAACCAGCATTTCCTTAACTGGGGTCATTTGCAAATGACCTGCCTCAATGTGTGAACTTCCTTGGATTAAAAAAACAAAAACCAGAAAAACCAAAACAGAACTTAAAAGTTCCAGCTGTTAGAACATTTTCTACTCAAAAACAAACAAACAAAAAATGAGCTGGACAGGAACCTCATGGTACATGACTCACAATAAACAAATGCTGAACACATGTTATCATAATTACATTGTACAAGTCAGGAAATTATGTGAATCTGGAAAAGAATTGTCCAGAAAGGACCAAATGAAGGCTGGCAGAACACAGATCTGCAGACTCATCTTACACATTGATATGTGAATAACTTCAATCAACCAAATGAGCTGGAATCAGTCTTACAGATACAAGACCGTTTGGTGGGTTGATCCTGACTGTCAGCTTGTCTGGACCTAGGAACACCTAGAAGATCACGTAGGCTCAACTCTGGGCCTGTCCATGTGGGACTTTCCATTCACCGTTAGAAGCTGAGGCTCTGACAGGGTGAGGTTTGATCCAGTGAAGGATTGAAGATTTCAAGACACGTGGAATTGGGCAAAGTGGAGGCTGAGTTAGAAGGAGTCACCAAGGGCTCCCTCCAGTTCCTGGTTGCCATGTGCTGGGCACTTTCTTCACCACAATGCTCTGCCATGGAGCTGGGAATTTCCTTTATTATGACGCTCCGCCTCACATAAGGCCAGAATGGCTCAGGACTTTGGAACAAAATCCCTAAAACTGCAAGTGGAAGTAAATCCTCTTTGGGCCACGTTCCTCAGTCATTTGTCACACGAGGCGAATTGAACTGACACTGAAACTTCAAGTCCACATCAGTTACACTCTACTGGGCATTAGCTCATGAAGGTGGCCTAACCTCTCTTAACTTTTCTTTTTAGAAAAGTTAGATTCTAACTAAGTGTGTTGCAAGTTAGTATGAATGTTGAGTCACATATAGACCTTTAAACTCAAGGAGTTGGTTAGATAGTAGAATGTTAAAGTCAGGGGCCAAATATGTATAAACTGGACATGGGGAAGGTATACTGGGCCATTTAACTCTCATACATGTGGCATATTTATATCTGTTGTTTTGTATAATACTTACTGTTATAAGAGAAGGAACCATCTGTTGGACTGAAAGGGGAAACTTCTGGGGGGAAGAGGGTGGAAGGGCGGGATAGGAAGGGGGAATAGGGAGGGGTTTGTTACTGAGATGTAACTTGAAGAAAAAAAAATAAAGTATTTAAAAAAAAAAAAAGAAAAGTTAGATTCAGCTTTTGTGATCACAGCCTTAATAGCCACCTTCATAACCCAGCACTTTGATCGGAAGCCTCACTAGTACTATTCGGCAAGCACGCGTTCTTCTGCTCCACGGTGCAGCCTGCCAAACATCCTGTTAGTAACCACCTAGCAGAGAGGGAGTCCTGGATCTAGAACTAGGTAAAGACACTTCAGCTGATGCTAGGGCACAGGTCGTCGTGGTCCTGCACATCCTGCTGGAGCTGAAGCAAATCTGTTGCAGAGTGGGTGACAGCCTCATAATGTCACAGCACAGTTCACTGCTTGCATGTCTGTGGTGTTGACATAAATGGCCCATCACAGGATTGCATAGCATGTGCAGTTATGTCCAATCCACAGCATATGGTACCGAGACTAAATGGCTACTGGTTATGCATTTTCTGCACTGTGCTGCTGACAGCTGTCTAGAGTACACACCTGCTCTGAAACTGTCCACAGCAGCTGCATATGTCTCCTGGTTAGCTTTTCTTCCAACTGCATCGGAATGACTGGCCCCAGTACATGCTGTACAGTGACAAAAATCACTCAACACAGTATATGTCTTTGGCACTAACACGCAATTGTAAGAGGGTATTTTGTGTGTGGTGACTTATTTGACATGTCAACTGGACTGGGTTAGGGGATGTCCAGATAGCTGCTAGAACATTCTTTCTGGGTGTGTCTGTGACAGTGTTTCAGGAGGAGACACACACTTGAACCAGTAGACAGAGTAACATTACCCATCCCCCATGTGGGTGAGCATTATCTAGATTACTAAGGGCTTGCCTATGACATAAATATGGAGGAAGGACACATTTTCTGGGTTTTAATGGGACATTCATCTGCTTGTGTCTGTGGTTCTGTCTAGCCTGGATCTGGGGCTTTTGGGCTTGGATCAATCTTCAGCACCAGATTCTGAGACTCATGGCTTGCAGGTAAATGGCAGGCCATGGGATCCCTCATCCCCTAAGATCATGGCAGCCTTGTGAGAAGTGTCTTTCTATATGTCTGTATTTCCCACTGACTCCATCTGTCTGGAGAATCTTGGCTAATCCTGTGAGCAAATACTTTGCTTCATGAAGCTTCCAGAAGCTAGTTTGAAATGGACAGGGAATTCCTTTATATAGGCTGTTGTCAGAATGAGAATGGACCCCCATAGGCTCATATATTGGATGCTTGATCCCCAGTAGGTGGAAGTGTTTGAGAAGGATTGGGGGTGTGGCCTAGTTGAAGGAGGTGTGTCATTGAGGGCAGGCTTTGGGGTTTCAAAAGCCTGCCTCATTCCCAGGTAGCTCTCTCAGCCTCCTACTTCCAGCAAAGAAGGATGTCGGCTCTCAGCTACTGTGCCAACTCCATATCTGCCTCCCTGCTGCCTTGCTCACCACCAAGATGGTTATGGGCTCACCCTCTGGAATTGTGAGCCCTAAACTGAATGCTTTTTTTTTCTTCTATAAGTTGCCTTGGTCATGGTGTTTTGTCACAGCAATAAAACAATAACTAAGATACAAGATAACTTGAGTATTGTCTCCAAGACAGAAGTTCATGGTGGCATCACTAAAAGCTAATCAGATGCAGGACCTGAGAGACGGCTCAGTGATTAACAGCACTGCTCTTCCACAGGACTAGGATTTGATCATCACCACCTGTGTTGGGCAGCTCACACATACCTGTAAATCCAGCTCCAGAGGATGCAGTGTCTTCTTCCGGCCTATCTTCTATCCTAAACAAAACATCTCTTAATCTTCCATCCTGTCTCTTTCCCACACACTGTTCCCTCTGCCTTCCTTTAGCAGGACCACTCTATCTATTCTTCATATTTCCCACCACACAGGCCTCAGACATGATGGAGAAACTTATTGAAGTGTGAGGGGAAGGACAGGCGCCACTTAGGAGCAAAAGCTGCAAAGAGCCACCCTGCAGTTGTATCATCACTTTTTCCTCTCCCGGCGCCTCTCCGCCCCCCCCCCCCCGCCCCCGGCTGAGCTGTGATCCCAAGAGAAGTACTCAAATGGACATCTCAGTGCAAACCTGCAGTCAGCCCCACAGGCCGCCTTCAGCGGCTGAGACAGGGAAGAAAGAAAAGCCACTAAGATTTGGGGTAATTTTTTCCAATAATGTAACATTCTATGCAAAGTGATCTACGTGTGTTTGGTGGGAGGGGCAGTGATGGTGATGAGTTGGTGTGCCACTAGAGCCTCTGCATTAGGGCTGGCTCCAAGCAGCCAAGGAGGGTGGGTGTGTAGAGAGGCTGTATGAGCAGGTAGCATCTGTTCAGAGTTGCATGGATACTGGATTGTTGGTGGTACCATGTAGGCTCTGCCTGCCAAAGCACACTCTTTCCTGTCATGGCGTGCCTCAAAGGGGAGAGCCCTGGGATTCGGTCCTGAGCAGTTTAAGAGGGAAACCCCCAGTCCTAAATGCTTATTATTAATGAGCAAAAAGGAGCAAATACAAATTCAGTATCTTGTGCAGAATGCACAAGAAAGGAATATATAACTTCAATTAAAAATTTAAAACGCAAAGCAGAAAATAGCAAATATATAATGTACACAAGAAGTTCTAGAAAATATATAATAAAATGAACAGTTAGCTCAGCCAAAAGGAAATGTTTAGGTTACTAAAGGATGTCCAACCCTTCTCCTACAAACAGAAAAATGTAGGTTAAAACCAAGGCAATTGGTGGGGATTTAAAATCTTATCTCTGTGCAGCAAGTTGAGGTGAGGGAATTCTCTCTCTCTCTCTCTCTCTCTCTCTCTTTGTCTCCCTCTCTCTCTCCGACAATTCTAATAAGTATGAAAGGTTGCCATGGCTATAAATGGGCATTTGGAAAGATCCAGAAAAATGTCAACTTTATAAGCATTTGCCAATCCACTTCCAGGAGATTATCCCATACACCTGTTCAGAGAGTAAGCAGGTTTGTTCCCTGAACCATTACTTGTCCCAACAAAAGGCTGGGAAGACCCTAAGGGTATGTAAGCAGGAGAGAATCCAGGTCGGTCTCGACTGTGGCCATTGAGGAAACATCATTTGAGACTGAGGAGGTTACATGATAATGAAAGGTACACCTAAGACATGATGCTGCCTGAAAAGGGACGTAGAGTGATGTGTACACATGTGGCCACCACACAAGGTGCTAGACTACAGGAAGATAAGAGTACACTGTCATCATAATCCCTTCTGTGTGCAAGGGTACCCAGGGGCCTAGCTAATAAGCTTACCTGTCGAGAACAAAGCACCTGCAAGGACAAAGAGGATGTGTACTTTGACACTCTGAAACTTTATTTTTATTTTGTGTGTATGAATGTTGGCCCACACATGTGTGTGCCACATGCATGCAGTTCCCAAGGAGGCCAGAAGAGGGCATCCGAAACCCTGGAGCTGTAGTTACAGAAAGCCAGGTGCCACCATGTGGATGCTCTGAACTAAAACTGGGTCCTCTGGAAGAGGACCAGTGCTCTGTATCACTGAGTCCTCTTTCCAGCCCCCATTTTTACACTTAAAGTGTTTTCTAGTCAGAAATGTAAAAAATAAAATAAAAAAATATGAAGCTTTAAGTTGTCTTTGTAATGGTAGGTTGAAGAATAAGCCAATGTAACTCATTCATAGGACAGCACAATTGCATTCATTTCAAGACTTAGCTCTTCATTACAAGAGTTCACATAACTTGAACGAATGGTTCTCACTAATAGCTGAAGTAACTGGAAAGCAGCCGTGGGTCTGTGCCCAGATGACTAAAACATCAAGAACAGTGCAATTCATTGTTTATTTAAGTTTAAATGTTCCCTGTGTTACTGAGCCATGGAAATAAAATGTTCATGAATCCTTAAGCAATAGTTGAGTTAAACATATATTTTAATTGTCTTGGTTTTGACAAGTGAACCGAAGGGCAGTGGGGTGGGCGCGGGGCGGGGGGGGCGGGGCGCACTGAGAGCGTTTGCATTTGAAATGAGCAAGAGGAAGAGTAAGTGTAACCGGTGTCCTCTCTGGCCCTCCTGGGCAGAATAGATGGCTGTATTCTACTGGATGAAGGCGGTGTCCTCTCTGGCCCTCCTGGGCAGAATAGATGGCTGTATTCTACTGGATGAAGGCGTTCCTAACCTGTCACCTTCATCACTCGCAGGAAACAGGACTAAGCTGGGTGTGCTGGCCACATCGGTCATCACCACAGAGCTGCAGGCAAGAGGGTAAGGGGTTCGATACCATCATCCTCAGCTACATAGTAAGTAGGAAGCCATCCTGGGACACGCAAGACCCTGTCTCAAAGCAAACAAACAGCAAAGCAGCAAATGATGGCCTGGGAAGACCATTCAGTTACAGACTGTTTGCCCAACATGTACGAGGCCCGCGGTCTGACCAATGGCATGGAAAAATAAAAAGAACCAAAAGAAAACCCAAAAGAAGTACAAAGGAGGCTTCTCTTTAAAAACACCCTTTTACATTTATTTATTCATTTATGAAATGTGTGTCCGTGCCACTCCATATAGAAGTAATCAATTAAATTATTTTCAATATTTATATTATAGTTAATTGGTCAGCAGTGTTAATCCTTAACCCAGCATAATAAATAGACACACACAGACACCTGATGGATTTTATCAAGGCTTAGACTGAACTGTTCAATCTTAGTCCATCTAAACTAGTCCTTAATTCTGTTCCCCAAATATGATCCCATGTATACATACATCCCCTGGGCTGTTATTCTCTGTGCTATGCTGATGTTGTAGGCTACGTGGAATGAGGTTCTTTTCTCAAACCCATGGCGTGTGTTCTTCTTCCTGCTCCTGGCTTCTTCTACCCAAGATCCTCTCTGTCTGCCCCAGAAGCCCTTGAACCTTTGCCCCGCCTACCTTTCTGTCTGCTCAGTCACAGGCCTTGGCATTGTATTAAAGCCAATCAGAGACAATGATTAGAAATAAGGTAACACAGCACTTGATGTACAGCAAGCAAGCTTCTGGGAGCAGGTTAATTAACATTTAGAATACATAACATCACCCCATCAACTACACTTGTATGGAAATCAGAGGACAGCTTGCAGGAGTTTGTTCTCTCTTTACACCATGTGGGTCTTTGGATTCAAACTCAGGCCGGGTAGCAATTGGGCTTTACCTTCTGAGTCATCACTAGCCCAAAGAAAAGTAACAGCTCGTGTCAATGTAATCTCGCGATGCCTGTGCTATTATTGTAGGTATTGAAAATGGAAAGTGACTGGTGACTTCTCTAGCCCACAGGTGACGATGCCAGTGCCACTCTTGTCCTAGGATTTCTACCATAGTATGTTGCTTTGTCTACAGTAACTGGAGAGGCCACCCCACCAAGTATCAGGAGCATCTGTGGCATCTCAGACAATTCATAGCAACATAAGTCAAGTCAGGAAGGCTCTGAAAAATGAGTCAAGGGCACCCAGGGGAAGGATGCTCATCTTTGTTTCCAGTCCTGCTCTGGCCTGATGGAACTTCTGGGGCTTCCAAGTTGTTCTTCGTACATGCCATGGTCCCTTCAGTCCCATTTCTCAATACAGATCCTCCTCTCAGCATCAACCCTTCCTTTCTTCATTCTCACTACCGTGTAGTTTTCATGCTAAGCATTTGTTTGCAGTAAGTGGATGTTGGATATTGTCGAATATTCTCTCATCTGCTGATATGATGGTGTGCCATTTCTTCTTTAATCAGGGTTATAATGATTGAATAATTTTCAAAGCTTAAGCCAATCTTATAAGCCTTGAACAAATTCCACTCTGTCCTGGTGTAGATCTCCTTTTACTCATTGCCCGTCTCTTTTGATGATTTCTGTATGTCTATGAGAGACGTTAGGCTGTGGTTTTCCCTCCTGTTCTGTGTCAGGTTTTGCTGTGAGAATAACACAAGCCTCATAAAATGAGTAGGGAAAGTCTGTCTTTTTTTTCTGTCTGGAAGTGATGGTATAACATGGTGAGGATTCTTCCCCCCCACACCCAGACAGGGTTTCTCTGTGTAATAGTCCTGGCTCTTCTGGACCTCTTTTGTAGACCAGGCTGGCCTCGAACTCACCGAGATCTGCCTGCCTCAGCCTCCCGAGTGCTGGGATTACAGTCGTGCACCACCCCACCTGGCTGAGGATTCTTATTTAAGCATCAGTGTAATACAAAGGTTTCTTTTTATGGGGCTTTTAAATGGTAAGTTTAGTTTTCAGGGCACAAGATAGGTTAGGAATCTATTTCATTCTGGGTGGATTTTACTCGTTTTGTTTTTGAAAGTGGTATGTCTCTCCGGAATTGTCTGGTCCACAAGTATGATGCTGCTGATGGTTTTCCTTGCTTTTCTTTTAATGGTATATGAGCTGGGGGATACCTCTTGCTTAGTGACAGTACGGATGATTCGTGTCTTTTAATTATTTGAAGGGGCTGATAGGTTAATATAAGTTAGATTTAGTGAATA
>CAJQZJ010004856.1:1456175-1478650 GCA_907164525.1 Lophiomys imhausi
GCCATGGTGGACTGTTCCCTGCTGTGACTGACTGACTTCCTGCCATGATGGACTGACTACCTGCCATGGTGGACTGTTCCCTGGGGTGATTTACTGACTTCCTGCCATGATTGACTGACTTCTTGCCACGGTGGACTGTTCCCTGCCATGGTAAACTGTTCCCTGGGTCTGTGGGCCAAGACAAATCCTTCAGGCATTTGCCATAGCAATGAATAGGACACAGACACTGCTCCAAATCTTGAAACTTTGTGGTCATCCTCTGTCCTTTTCATTGCTCTCTGCCTCGGTACACTATCCAAATTTTCAACCACCTGTTCTGCAGAAAGGACCTGACTATCCAGATCCCTTGTTAGTGCTCTCTCAAATCTTCAGGGCCTCCTGGGAAGATCTCTCTTCTTACAGAATTCACCACAGAACTCAAGCTTACCATGTGTACATATTCTTTATTGTCTTGCCAAAACAAGCCTCATTTAAAACTCAGAATATTAACAATTATATGATTCAATTCTAAGCTAAAAAGTAGAACACTACCTTCACCTGCTATTGGCTCTAGCCTCCCATAGCTCCTTTCTAGATCCAAACCACCCGTCTAGTCAATTCTCTCCTCAACTCCCAGATTACTACTCTTCATTTTCTCTGGCATGTCAGGCCTTCATCACCTGGTGCACAGGTACATCAACAGCCTCCACTGTGCTTCCTTTTAATCCAGACTGTGATCACGAATTGCCACCACCCCCAGCCTGCACACCGGCTGACACGGATATGAGCTCAGCACCTTCCCTGAAGCTGATACTCATCTCACTCGGTGTGCAAGTCCCTGACGAACCAGCTCTACAAAGATTTCTGACACGAACCTCAAGTTTGAGGATTGCAAGAAGCACCCCCACTTTGGTCAAGCCAGCTGTGGATCCTGGAGCCCTCATGTTTATGACAATGATTTCCTCCCAGCACAAAACTGAAGAAGAGATGTATAGAGTAAAGTCCTACCTGGGAAGATTTGAAGTGGGGAGCATGTGTAATCTGGGTTGCACAGTGTTCCCATGGATGTCAATGTGTGGCCATCCATTAAGGACCTACACTATTCTGCAAGCCCCAGGCTTTGGTGTCCCGAGTTTCTGCTGAGGCTTCAAGTCTCATGACTGACAGTCATTGTGGCTCCTCCCTCTCCCTGTTCTCCATCCCTCAGTCCTTCTGGTATCTCCAGCCTCCTGCCTGATATTATAGGTGTCCTACCCTGCCATCCATCTGTCAGACAAAAGATCACATGTCCATGTGAGCTGTCTGGTCACCACACAGCATGCAGTGTCATCCCAAATGCCGTAGAAAAGCATGACACCCCAACAGTCAGAAATTCCAAGGCTGCTCCCCAAAGAGTGGACACAAAGGCCAGCCAAATTCACTACAGGTCTGATTCGTGTTCCTCCCTGGCTCCTTTACTTTAAAGAGTCAACCACTTAGTAGGGATGTCAGGGTCTTCATTAGAAGTAGCCTGATAAAAGTTAGCCTTTCTGAAGGACGCAGGACTTAATGCTCTGTCTGACCCAGGAGACACCAATAAGGTTCTGTTTAATCAATTGTTGACCGTGGATGGAAGGAAGGATATAAAACAAACAAGAGAGGCCGAGGGATCAGTCAAGTGATTGCAAGTGTGAGGACCTACAGCCTTCAGTACCCACTTTAAGAGGAGGCGTGGCAGGATGTGCCTGTAACTGGGGAAGTGGAGAGAGAAGGATGGGGTGGGGGGGCTTCCTGGCCAGCCAGCCTTGCTAGATGTATGCGTTCTAGGGTCAAAAATTAAGGTGGAGAGTAACTGAAGAAGACAACAAACATCCACTTGCGCCCTCTGCTTGAACACGAACATGAATAAGAAAAAAAAAAAAAAAAGAATTGGAAGCCAAAGGGATGATCTGCTTTAAAAAAGTAAGAAAATATAGGTCTCTTTACCTCTTGAAAATTAAATATTTCAATGAAGAGTTTCTTGTTCTGGATTCTATCTTTAACTGAGACTATAAAGGGGTGTTTGCCTCGACAATGTCTCACTCTGTAGCCCAAGATAGCCTCACACTTGGAGCAACTCTTCTCCCCTAGCCTCCCGAATGCCTGGATTATAGTCTGGCAGTCATCTATGAGGGGAGATATCTAGTCAAGAGTAGGAAGCAGTGTCGTAAAGATGAAGACTGACTCATGGAAGGGGCATCACCCATGCGCTCAGGCTTCAAGAATAACACTTGAGGAAGTATGGGCCACTGTTTCCACAGTCACAAGAACAGGCTGTCTTACACAGTTATCCCAGGCCCTTGCATACAACGGTGGCATTGCTATGGAACCTGTGGGACATAAAAGAGGGCATGTGCCCCTTTATGTGACTCCAGAATTACAGAAACCTAAGTAGAGAGGAGTGTTTCAGATTCTTCTTTTTGGGAAGAACTCAAGATATTACGTTGACTCACACTGGGAGGTCTGTCACCCGGGGCCATGTGGATGTATACATGGTTAATGGTCCCAGCCGTCGGGGATTTTTGTTGTTGTTCTTAAAGCAAATATTTGTTTCCATAGAAAGAAAGTGATCGTATTTTTAAACAAAGAATTGAGGAGACTTCCTTACAATAAAGATCCCGTGAGGGCATTCACTGATGTAGGGTGCAGAGTTGAGGTATCGCCCCCCCCAGCCCATGCAGCACCACAGGAAACCAGCCCTGTGGGTGGACAACAGTGTAGGACACAGGGCAGGAGCCCCTCACCCCATTGCTCCCTCAGCCTGTGTGTGTCCTTCTGAAACACACCAACTCCATGCCAGGATATCAAAATGGGAATCAATTTGTGCAAATGATTGCAGCTACTTCCTAATTAAACATCTAGGAACTTGTGTATGTGACATCAGTATCTATGCACAGAACAGGGGCTTAATTACATCCTGGATTAAAAGAAATTTTGACCCAAGATTGAAAACAGATGTTCAGTTACTTCACGTCCCAATGGTCGCTTTGTGAGCCAGTGGCGTTGGAGTCTCTCTGCCTTTGAAACGTCTCCTCCACCACATTGTTTTGCCAAATACTCATTAAAGAAGAAATACAAAGGGCTCCACTGTGGGTTTTTTGAATCTAGCAATCAATGGGATTAGCAATGTTTGATTGGAAATTTTTCTCGGGCGTTTACTCCTGTGATGTGTCTCTGCTCTGAGAGGAAACCGCCGAAGTAAATCATTGAGTTCGGTCTATTCTTCCTGTTTGTGAAAATCCAGAACCCAGACTTGAGACTGTGGTTTGCCTCATTTCTGTCTCTTTGTTTTCACTTTATTCACTTATTTATTATTATTTTTTATTATTTTTTTATTTTTTGCTCACACTTGAGCAGACAGTGTGTGAGCTGAAGTACATTGGACTCCTCTATCATCTCCAGTAAGAACACGAAAAACAATCCTTATTTTGAGCTTATAGAATGGATTGCTACAAAGGATAAGTAATTGGAATTTTCCCACTTCAGTGGTGCATAGGTTTTTCCTCAGAGAGAGGGGGAGGGGAGAAGAGCTAGCAAGTCTGTTTACTGAGCCTCAGGAAGGTGCCCTGCCCTGGGAATGAATTGTGGGCATTCACTGGTATATGGTGGGACTCCAGACCAGAAAGGAAAGCAACTCTTTTTTTTTTTTTTTTTTTTTTTTTGGTTTTTCGAGACAGGGTTTCTCTGTTTAACAGCTCTGGCTGTCCTGGACTCGCTTTGTAGACCAGGCTGGCCTCGAACTCGCAAAGATCCGCCTGCCTCTGCCTCCCAAGTGCTGGGATTAAAGGCGTGCGCCACCACCGCCCGGCGTGGAAAGCAACTCTTAAACAAATTATTTTAAATAAGTCATTTCAGTTGTGTAAAAAACTACAGAGTGATTGAAAAAAAAATCATGTAATTGAGGAGGAAATAACGTGTAAACCTTCAGAGGTTACAAAAACCTCAGGAGTGACTTCCAGGTGGCTACAGGGGTTGGGATATGGCCAGAGAGAAGGGCAGGGTCCAGTTTCAAGATCACAGCTGTGCTCAGAGTTGGAGTCAGACACTGTGCACAGTGGGACACAATTGAAAAATATTCAGATGTAAAATCAATGAGCAGGTGTGCGTTTGGGAAGCACACCCACATTGTGCCACTCCATTGTGCTGGACAGCATTGTCTCCTGGACACAGCCTGGAAACAGGCTCAGGTTGGTTTGTGGTTTTGCCTGATGAGGGATTTTTTTTTTTTAGAGTCTCAGCCGGGCAGTGGTGGCCCCACACCTTTAATCCCAGCACATGGGGGCAGATGCAGGTGGATCTTTGTAAGTTCGAAGACAGTCTGGTCAACAAAGTGAGTCCAGGACAGCCAGGGCTACACAGAGAAACCTTGTCTTGAAAAAAAAAAAAAGTCTCATTGCCTGGCCTGGCTGTCCTGGAACACACAAAGGTCTGCCTCCCAGTGCCTCCCCAGTGCTGGGATTAAAGGTGTGGTCCACCATGCCCAAAGCCTGTGATGTTTTTTCTTACTTGAGTTAATTGGGGTAGAATATGGACGGCACCATGTCTCTCTCTTGGGGATGAGGTCTCCAGAAGGCAGGAGGGTGAAAGGAGGGTGAAGGTGGGGCTGAGGAGAAGCACGGGAAACCGGGGCATTGAAACTGATGGAGAGGTGGAGAAGACTGCCAGCATCTCTATGGTTATATCCATCCTGTTCAGGTGGAGCAATGCTCACCGAGTTCAGGCTGCCAGCATCAGAGTGAAGAGAGAAGCCACATGAGTGGTGGTCACTTAGGGAAGGAGTGGGGAAGAGAAAGGACAGTTTAATAGTGGACATATGAACACTATTTAGGACTGAAGCCGAGCTGTGTTAGTGTTTAAAGCTTGAACAAAGCAAATCCCGAAAGAGTCAAAAGCAAGGCAGGTGAGCCAGGAACTGGCTGTGCTAAAGGAGGAGGAGAGACAGCTCCTGTACAAGGTTTTACATGTAGAATTTCACAGCGCTCTCTCGGGTTCCAGAAAGAATAAAGAAAGAGCATGGCAGTCAGAACCCCAGGGGGAGACAGTAGAAAAGAACAAACATTAGCTCAGAAGTTCAGCAGTGGGATGTGTGCCTGTGTGTGTGTGTGTGTGTGTGTGTGTGTGTTTGTGTGTGTGTGTGTGTGTGTGTGTGCCTGTCTGTGTGTACGTGTGTGTATGAGTGTGTAGTGATCAGAGGGCAACTTTTAGGAACTGGTCCTCTCCTTGCTCCCTGTGGGATCCAGTGACCGAGCCCAGCTTATGCTGCCTGGTGGTAGGTGCCATTGGGCTTCTTGCAAATTTCAGAAAGTCTGAATGGTGAGAAATTGTGAGCTTTAAACAGCTGCTTGTAAGTTTCACTCTGCTCATGAATTAGGAAATGGCTTTGTGCTGTGTGCATCTTAGGACCTCATTGTAAGTGAGTGAGATCTTTTAAAACAATCCCTGAAGACTCTCCATGATATTGACACATAGTGAACAATTCCACCCACACTCATGGGATGACCAGGGCTGCTGTGGTGATATATGCCCATGGTATTTACTGTCTCCATGAACTGAGGGAGAACCCAATTAGTAATGTTTGCACAGGGTCTTACAAAAATAGACCCATTAAGTGGCACATTGTCATTGAGAGTGGGGGAGCTCATTAATAAAACTCCGATCCCAGGATCAAATTCCCCACGTAGCTCTTTTAAAAATCTCATTGATCTCATTTATTCAGACCCAATGTTAGAAATGGCAATAATTCAGATCTGGAAGAGGACATTCACAGTCTACAGTAGAGATGCAATTCACAGGGACTGTAGAGTCAGGCGACAACAAGTGTCTGTGGGTTCATTTTGTTTGGGGGGAGTATGTAGTTTTTGCATAGTCAGCAAACTTTACATAAACCTACTTTTTGTTTTGTTGAGCCCTTTGCTCAGTTAGGACACCTTTCCCCCTCTTCTAGCCTTCCGTTCCCTCTTTCTTGCCATGTTCACTTTCCTCACCTCTGAACCCAAAGTCACAGAGACACAAGCTCACCTGCGTTCAGAGAGAAAGTTAGTCATACAGCAGGAATCACACTATATTAATGGGATATTCTGTGGAAAATTCAAGACTGAACAAGACACAAAGGTGTTAAGAAGTGGAACCACACACTACTCACTTAAAGGCACCCTGAAACTTGCTTTGCTCTGGGTTTTAACAGGCATTCCTACTTGGTAAACACACAGCTATTCAGCATTAAGTCTCTTAGAGACTAGAAATGTTTATTGCCTGACAGATCCTAGAATGAAAAGCATTTCAAAGGCAATGCCTGGATTTTGCTTCTGTTGAGAACACAAAGTTGAGACGATAGGTCTCTGCTGTAGGTGAGGCTCGACACATTTCCTCAGTCACATGTTCATAAAAACACCACTGAAGGGGGACACAATAAAGGGGCTTTGTGTAGTAGACATTTTAGTGAAAAACAAAAGTAGGTTTCCTGTGCATTTTGGTGTTAAGTAGATTGTATTTTAAATAGCTCACCACTCTCAGATGGCTAGCTTGGGTGTGCATACTGCTCTTCTGGCTGTATCCTTTTACTGTGAGAGGGCCGATGTCCTAGTTTCTTTCCTGTTGTCTTGACAAAAGTAACTTCAGAGAGAAGAGACTTATTTTGGCTCATAGTTCAAGGATTCAGTCCTCCAGCTGGCAGGAGACAACTGGTTATAATGTATCTGTAGTTAGGAAGCAGAGAACAGTCAGTAGTCCTGCTCAGCACTCTCTTTATTCAGTTCAGGACCCTGCTGTCCCCCATCCCACCCCTTCCACCCCCCCAACTTCCACCCCCCACCCCTGGAACACATATCTTAGGTGATTCCTGATCCTGTCAAGCTACTAATCAAATGTACCATCACAGCAAGCAAATCAGTTGCCTATGGAAGTTTCACGCTCAATCAGTCTCTAATGTATGGTCTAGGTTTCAAGATTTACCTTCCAGCCCACCACCAGAAGTCTTGCTTGGTTAGAGGAGATGGCCAATTCAGGCTCTATATCCACCACTACTAGGAGTCCTCACTAGGGTCACCCTCATAGATTCCTGGGAGTTTCCACTGCTCTAGGTTTCACATCATCCCCAAACACCCTCCTAGTCCAGTTGTCTCTCTCTGAACTCTCCCCCACCCCCCTCAACCTGATCTCTTAGTTCCCATCCCCACCTGCCCCAAGTCTGCCAGCAAAATCTATTCTATTTCCCCCTCTCAGGGAGATCCGTGGGTCCCACTTCATTACTTAGCCTCTCTAGGTTTGTGAATTGCAGCATGATTATCCTTTACTTAAAAGCTAATATTCACTTATAAGTGAATACATACCATGTTTGTGTTTTTGGGTCTGAGTTAGTATACTCAGGATGATTTTTTCTAGTTCCATGTATTTTCCTGAAAATTGCATTGATGTTATTTTTCAATAGCTGAGTAATGCTCCATTGTGTAAATGTACCACATTTTTTTTTAAATCTCTGGTAGCTAAGGATGTTGAACATTGCTTTAAGTGCTTCTCAGCCAGTTGAGATTCCTGTATTGAGAAATCTATGTTTAGATCTCTACTCCATTTTTAAATTGGGTTATTTAGTTTTTTGATGTCTAGTTTCTTGAGTTCTTTATATATTTTGGATATTAGCCCTCTGTTGGATGTAGAGTTGGTGAAGAGCTTTTCCCATTCTGTAGGCTATGTTTTGTCCTTTTGACAATTACCTTCACCTTACAGAAGCATTTCAGTTTCTTAAGGTCCCATTTCTTATTTGTTGATCTTAGTTAGGCTCCATCTTCTACAGTCCCATAGCCTCCTGAAATGTCATCAGCAGTTGGAGTGAAGTGTTAAAGTCATGGGTCTTTGCAGGACATTTCAGATTCAAACCACACATTGCTAATGTTGACCTATTCTTTTATCTTTTGTTTGTTCGTTTATCTGTTCTGATTTTGTGTACTTGCATAGACTAGGCAAGATTGCTGAGTTCCATTACAGTCCTAACACAATCCTGTTCTTGCATTTAGACTACGTGGGAGGAAGGGTAAACAAGAAATCACCATTCTTTCCACCTCTGTGGATCTTGGTTAAAGCCTTCTGATTGTCTCCATGTTCAGGTTCTACAGAAACAGAATTGAACTTGGAGGTGGATTTGCTACTGTAAGCACAGCATTTTAACCATAGGCAAGGACATGCACACCATGAACCCTGAACAAGAAGAGAATTTTCTAAGGTGTGAATTGTATCTATGTCCTATGACCTCACAACAGCCTGCATCTGTAAAGCCCCCAAAATCCTTTGTGATGGACAGTGGAGAAGGAGGAAGGCACAGGGAAGTAACTGTAAAGGCTGAGGTTCCAGGGACAAGTCTTTGATGTGAGAAATCTCCCATTCCCAGGACATAATAGCTTCCACCATTATGTCTTTCCACTTCTAACAAGCAGGATTTCTGGGATGCAAGTACCCTAAGGGCAGAAGAAAATCAGGCCCATCAGATCTTGAGTCAGAAGGGAGATCCACTAGAATGGGAATGTGTTGTTTCTCTTAAAGACTGGGATGGGGCTGTTTAAACGAATGGTGGTGTTTTCTTTGATATATCTCAGGCTTATTGGTTGTAAAGAACCAAATCTGGCCCCAAGAAAAGATGGTTAAAAAAAAAATAGAGGTAGAAATCACATGGAACATGCAGTTCAGCAGGGCACTGGCTGCTGGTGACTCCTCAGGGTCAGACCAGCATTATCACCAAATCTCAACTATGCATTCCTGCCAGCTCCTCTCCTCACCACCAACATCCTCATCCTTTGCTTTGTCTATCCATTCACACATTTAACGTGCTACTTGCTGGGCATCTAAATGACTGTCATCTGAGGAGGGACAGGACGCAGATAACACTCTAGTCCCTGTATCTTCAGTACTGCGCTGCTCACTGTCACCCTCATTAGAGTCCTTGACAGTGGCTGCCTGGTGGTCAGAGCTGAGTGGCAAAGTAGTTACTATCATCTGCCTATAAGTGTGGTCATTTGTCCAGGCTGTGTGGACAGCTTCATGCCCACTGTGTCCTAACCAGAAAACTACCCAACGACCATTTGAGGGAGGGATATGAGTTCAGGACAGTATCTAAATACCTTCTGATGCTTTTTGATAGCAAGATATCTTCCCATTAAAACTTAGAGGTTTGGGTTGGGCATGGTGGCACACGCCTTTAATCCTAGCACTCGGGAGGCAGAGGCAGGCGGATCTCTTTGAGTTCGAGGACAGCCTGGTCTAAAAAGTAAGTTTTACCAGGACAGCCAAGGCTATACAGAGAAACAAACAAACAAACAAAACTTAGAGGTTTGGAAAGAAAACCAGGAAACGGTGTACAGTCTTCTTCAGAACTGCTGTCTCTGCTCAGAATTGTGATCAAGCGCTCTTGATGACTGCTATGGTCCAATTCTGAACTGTCTGCACAGGTTCAAGCCTTGAGCCCTTAGTAACTGACTGGTGGTTCCATTTTCGAAGGCTGTGGATCCCGTAGGAGGTGGGACCTAGCTCACCAGGGTTGGGTTTTAAAAATATACCTACCCTGGTACCTGGTTAACCCTCATGTGAGTAAGCCTATACCACATATTCCTGCCACCACAGAGAGCTGCTGCTATCATACCTTCCACTATGATGGCCTAACCCCCCCTGAAACCATGAGCCAAACAACCCTTCTTTCCCTTAAGATGCTTTGGTCAGGCAGTCCTGTCCCAGCAGAAAAAAAGTAACAATGCAATGGCCTCGTGATACTCCTCCTCCTCGAAGGCAATCTAGATGAAGAAGACTGTGTGTGAAGGCAAATAGGAGCCGTGATCAATCTGCTTCACATAGAGTTTCCCTTCTAGGCATGCACAGCAGTGACTTATGGTGGAAAGCTATCCTTAAGTCAGAAATAGAAAGTCATTTCAAGAGGCTGGAGAGAGAGAACTCGACCGGTAAAAGGGCACGCTGCTCTTGGAGGGAACCCAAGTTTGTTTCCCAGCACCCACGTTGGGCAGCTCATGACCCATCACTGCAGTTCCCCAGGTATTAATTCCTTCTTCTGACCTCCATGGGCATCTATACTCGCATGGCACATCTGTACACACATACACATACACACACACACACACACACACACACACACACACACACTAGTTAATTAAAACACTTTAAAAGTCATTTCAGAAAAAGTATGACTGGGGTAAGAGACTGTTCGCTGGTATGGAAAATTTCACCATGGATACAAAATGAAAGTACGCTATATAATCAAAGTCTTAGACTGCTTTTAAAAAAAATTATCTAGCCGGGCGGTGGTGGCGCACGCCTTTAATCCCAGCACTTGGGAGGCAGAGGTAGGCGGATCTTTGTGAGTTCGAGGCCAGCCTGGTCTACAAAGTGAGTCCAGGACAGCCAAGGATACACAGAGAAACCCTGTCTCGAAAAACCAAAAAAAAAAAAAAAAATTATCTAGAATGGTTTGCTCACAACATTCACTTACTCTTGTCCCTTGTAACATTTTTTTAAATAGCACAAACAATTATTTACTAAACCAAAGGAACCATCCTCAGATAAACCAGCACTTTGAAATACCTGCATGTAAAGCACTTGTGGTAACGGAGGTGAGGAGCGGTGTGGAATGGCGCATGCTCACCGCTAGTTCTCGCCTCATGTCATGATGAGGTTTATATTTCTGCTTCTGCAGACTCACGTACTGGTGACATCGCTCATCCCTTCTCCTCTCTCAAGTTTCCTAGTTGCAGCCTTTCTTTCCTGCCCCACTCCAGACGCCCATCCTGCACGTGGCTGGACAGCTACAGACAGCTGCTTTCCTGCCGTCAGCAGTAAGTTCTTCAAACTTGTCTCCCCGAGAACAGCAGTGGGGCTCCCAGTCCCCACTCCCAGTCCTGAGGTGAAGTTTCTGCAGTGGTAATTGCTAACAAATCTTGTTCCTTCCTGTGGGTGGTCCATGGGCGCCATCTCCCATCCAGCAGTCCCGTGGTGATCATGGGGACACCAGTGTGAGAAGCCAGGGCAGGGCAGGAATCAGCAAAGTAGCATGACCTGCCTCCTGCTCACTACTTGGCAGCCTCAGATTGATACAGTAGTTGCCTATTCTCTACATAATTTCCTGCCTGGATCAGTTAGTTCTCTCTGCTGTTCCCTCCACCCCAACCCCTTAAATCAACAGCTGTGGAGTGGAGCTGTATGTTGTTGTTTATCTTTTCTTTTTTGTCTTTTGTTTCTCCTTGTCTTCCCCTTCCCCCCTTCTTACTTCCCTTCCTTTAGTCTGAGCTGCAGTCTCATGTAGCCCAGGCTAGCCTTGACCTCACTGTATAATCAAGGATGACCTTGAACTCCTGCTCATCTTGCTTTCATCTTCTGAGTAGGAAATGAGTTTATGTGGTGTGGGGGGCTGGAACCCAGGACTCTTCACATGCCAAACAAGTATTGTATCAATAGCTTTGCACCTCTGGGACAGGAGCTTGTTCTCAGGGTTGTACCCCAAGGGCTTAGAACACAGTGCTACACACAGAACCCCGCAAGCGAGCAGGCTCACGATGATCCCGTAAGTCTCCTCATCTATGTTCATAGCAGCCTTATTTGTAATAGCTAGAAACTGGGAACAACCCAGATGCCCCTCAACTGAAGAATGGATTAAAAAACTGTGGTACATCTACACAATGGAATACTACTCAGCTATCAGAAACAAGGAAATCATACAATTTGCAGCCAAATGGATGGAACTAGAGAAGCTCATCCTGAGTGAGCTAACCCAGACCCAGAAGGATGCACATGGCATCTATTCACTTATAGTAGGATTTTAGCTGTATAGTACAGGATATCTGTACTACAACCAACACACCAAAGGGAACATGGACATAGACTTTTTGTTTGTTTGTTGGTCTGTTTTTTAGTCCCCCCCCCCCAGCAATGAGACACTTTTCACTGGTGGTACTGCCTTGTAGGCCCCCAGTGTATGAAGAAGCTCTTGGCCCTCATATGACTTCTGAACTGGGGCGAGGGACTGTAATGTAGGGACACTCCACTCCAGAGGAGCAAGATGGAAGGGTTAGGGGGTAGAGGATGTGAGGGCAGGGCTGGGAAGGGGGGAAAGAGGACAATATGATGGATATGTAACCTGAAGCAACAAATAAATAAATTTATTTAAAAAAAAGAAGAAATTTAGGAACCAGAGAAGGGGTGCAGAGGGTAAGGGAGCTTGCTGACAAGGCTGATGACCTCAGGTGGAGCCCTAGAATCCACATGGCAGAAGGAGTTTCTCTGACCTCCCAGTGCACTGTGTGTCACACGTACATGAATGCATGCACTCACACGGATGTAATAAAATAAATTCATCCCAATAGCATCTCCTAATCTGCTAGATATGGATCAGTCTGAGTTTGATTTCCTGTAATGTAGGACTTAAGTTATGTTTTGGCTGAAGGCTTCCTTACACCCTCTTGTCCCGACTCAGAGAATTTGGGGTTATCATTTTGACTACAATCAAGCATCAACACTGCTTTACTTCGTTCCCTCAGCAGCCTGATATATTCATCTTTGACTCCTTGAGTAGATCAGATACGGCTATAAATATTAGAGGTATCTCATTACCACCAACCTCCCTGAAAATATTGACTGGCTGGACAGAAGAGACAAACAGAATCTTTCTCTTTGATGGATAGTCTCTTTTTTGTTCTAAACACTCCAGTGCTGAGTCTTCTCTCTGTGTTCAAGTCTCCTTAGGTGGTTGGTTACTTCCAGTCAGGGCCCTTAGTGTGCCTGACCAAAGTAGGTAAACTTATCATTTCTTTTAGGTTTTGCTACCACCTGTGGGAGACTTCAACTTTCTGCCACCAAAGGGACTGTTAGACACAACCCTTTCCTTCTTGTCCATGGTCATCACCAGCCTGCTACAAAGCCTTCCCTGCAACCTACTTGGCTCACCACCGTATCTCCAAGCCAGCTCCAGGACAGCAGCCTCCTCTTGGTGCAATCGTGTGGCTGGACGAATATTCTGGGAAGAGGTCCTTGTGCAGGCTGACTCCCTTGTACTGTACTAAAATCTCATTGTCTTTGGGATGGAGCCCAAATCTTCACTGTGGCTTTGAAATTCTGATGTAATTTGTCCTTAGCTTACTTACCCAATTTTGACAATTACAACCTTACAAAAGGAGATTTTCGGTGTCCTTAGCTGCTCTGGCAGAATGGCTGCAATCCTAAAGTGACTACAGCCTGCTAATCAGTCATCCTTTTCTTTTCCTTAATAGGACTTTTCCATAAGTCATATATATATATATATATATATATATTTTTTTTTTTTTTTGCAGTGAGGCTCAAAACCGTCTTCCTACAAGAATGTCTTACATTCTATAGTAATTTATAACTTGTAGCCTGTTCTAGTCTAGAACAGGCCATCAGATCTAGAACTGGAATCATGGATAGTTGTGAGCCCCCATGTAGGCACTGGGAACTAAACCTGGGTCTGCTGGAAGAGCAGCCAGTGCTCTTAACTGCTGAGCCATCTCAGAATCAATGTATGAGCATCCACATAATGGCCTCCAATCACTTGTAGCTCCAGTGTCTTCTGCTCTTTGTGGACACTAGGCACACATGGGGTGGTGTAAAGACATGTGTCCATACACACTAGATAGATAGCTAATGTGTTAATTTTATAATGTGTGTATGTGTGCAGGTGTGCATGTGTGCTTGGGGGTTCTTCCTCAGCAGCTGTCCCCCCGTTTTTAGAGACAATGTCTCTCACTGGCATGGAGTTTGCCAAGGACCTGTGCTGGCTGGTCAGTAAGCCCGTCTCTTCTTCTCCAGGGCTGGGATTACAATCACATACAATGCCCAGCACTTTTTTTTTTTTTTAAACTATGGGTTCTGGGGCTTTAACTTGGATCATCTTGCTTAAAAAGCAAGAACTTTACTGAACCCTCTGCCCAGCCCCGAAGTTTGCAGTATAAGTCACAAGTGTCCCTTTGGTATTCAAGGGGAAGAAATAATTCATGCAGTGAAGGGGAAATCTGAGCCATTCTCAGCTGTCTCATTTCCCTAATCACCACTGTTCTCTCCTGCAGGGGAGAAATCCTTAAAGAAAATGGACACTGTGTTACCTGCATCCTAGCTCGCTTCCTGTCCTCCAAGGTGCAGCATGCTTACTTCAGGACACTGTTATTACTTTAAAATTTCTCTCTCTCTCTCTCTCTCTCTCTCTCTCTCTCTCTCTCTCTCTCTGTGTGTGTGTGTGTGTGTGTGTGTGTGTGTGTGTGTGTGTGTGTGTGTACATCTACATGCCACAGTGTAAGTGTGTGTGTGTGTGTGTGTGTGTGTGTGTGTGTGTGTGTGTGTGTGAGTCAAAGGGCAACTTGTGAGAGTTGGTTCTTCCTTCTATTATTCTTTTGAAAGATCTTAATACTTTTGGTCCTGGGGATTGAACTCATTGAGGTCATCAAGTTTGGTGGCAAGTACAATTACCCACTGAGCCCTCTCACCATCCCACAGAAAGCGTGTGTCTCAAAAGCACCTTCATTTGATTTAGTGTAATTAAAATAACAATCCATATCTTCTTGTTATTTTTCTGTTGACATATTCCCAAATGGTTCCTTGGTCTGAGAGCCTCTGATTAAGTATGTTTGATGCTATTGAGTCCATTGACAAAACCTTATCCCAGCCTCACAAAGGAGATGTGTTTTCAATACTGAACTGATTCAGTCCATGCAATCCCCCATAGAAAGTATTAGATGTCTCCAGTCTGTGATGTCAGCGCAACTGATACAAGGATTGTAAAGAAAGCTTTTGTATCAGTTTCTATTCAATAGGTTTCTATTGCTGTGATAAAACACCATGACCAAAACCAACCCGAGGAGGAAAAGGTTTATTTCATCTCATAAGTTGTACTCCATCCCTGAGGCCAGGGCAGGAACTCAAGGCAGGAACCTGGAGGCAGGATCTGAGGCAGAGACCATGGAGGAGTGCTGCTTGCTGGCTTGCACCTCATGGCTTGCTGAATTTGCTTTCTTATACAACCACTTTTCTAGTAATCTGAGCCTGCCTGAATCAAACATTCATCCAGGAAATACCCCACAAGTTCTGCCTACGGACAATGTGATGGAGGTGTTTCCTCAACTGGGGCTTCCTCCTCCTAGGTAGGGCCAGGTTTGGGTCAAGCTGGCAATACCCAACCAGGGAAGCTTTGGAGAAGGTGCATACATTGTCTTGGACGTCCTCTTCTTGACTACAGTGGTTTTCCTGTGGTAGTTAAAAGTCATAAGCTACTTTAGTTTCTTTATACCAATCTTGTAACTTTCTGTGAATACGGTGCCCTCACAGAATATGGTGTCTTCATAGATCCCTCAAAAAGCCGTTGGTGTATACAGATTGAATTTTTGTAACTTCACTGAAGACTAAAGTCATATGGTGATCTTCAAAAAAAAAAAAAAAGAATATAAAATCGTTTTGTGTCAAAACCAAAATCTTAGCTTCCAGCTCTTTCCATAGTCCCTGAAGTTTGACATGACTTGTTTTCAACAATAGGAGGTGCTTGAAGGAGTTTTTGCTCAGTGAAGTGCTCTGCCCACTGACCTTTGCTGTCAGCTTTCAAAATCGACACAAAAAAAATTCATGGTTCTAAAATATTTCCGTAATCGATGGACTGTAACTACGCCTAGCCCTGAGATCTGTTATGGAGGGCCAAAATTAACATCCTAAAAGGTTATAAAACTCCATAACAAACTATGAAAACAAGTAGAAATGTCTTCAGGCTTTTAAAAAACATATATTTACTTTCAACTTTTAAAGTTATTCAATTTATTTTTTAATTTATTTGCTTTTTAACTCTTTTTTTGGGATGACTGGTTTTTATTATTATTATTATTATTATTATTATTATTATTATTATTTTTAAAATTCATTTATTTATTGCTTCAGGTTACATCTCCATCATAGTGTCCTCTTTCCAACCCTCCCAGTCCCGCCCTCCCACCCTCTACCCCCTAACCCTTTTATCCCACTCCTCTGGAGTGGAGTGTCTCTACCTAATGGTCTCCGATCCCAGTTCAGCAGTCCTATGAGGGCCAAGAGCCTCCTCATACAATGGGGGCCTACAAGGCAGCACCACTAGGGCAAAGTGTCTCATTGACAGGGAGAAAAAGAAAAAGTCTATGTCCATGTTCCCTTTGGTGCGTTGGTTGTGGTATAGATATCCTGTACTATATAACTAAAATCCAACTATAAGTAAATAGATGCCATGTGCATCTTTCTGGTTCTAGGTTAGCTCACTCAGGATGAGCTTCTCTAGTTCCATTCATTTGGCTGCAAATTGCATGATTTCCTTGTTTCTGATAGCTGAGTAGTATTCCATTGTGTAGATGTACCACAGTTTTTTAATCCATTCCTCTGTTGAGGGACATCTATATTGTTTCCAGTTTCTAGCTATTACAAATAAGGCTGCTATGAACATAGATGAGGAAACTTCCTTGTGATTCGGTGAGGAGTCATTTGGATGTACACCCAGAAGTGGTATGGCTGGGTCCCGAGGCAGAACTAAACTTGAAGCATTTCCTCTAAACTCAGGGACAAGACAAGGACACTTTCACCATATCTCTTCAATATAGTACTTGAAGTTCTTGCTAGAGCAATAAGACAACTAAAAGAGATCAAGGGGATATAAATTGGAAACGAAGAAGTCGATTTATCCCTATTTGCAGATGATATGATAGTATACATAAGCGACCCCAAAAATTCCTCCAGAGAACTCTTACAGCTTTTTAACTCCTAATAATATGAGAGTTGAAAAATTTTATAGTAAGGATTTGAAATTTTCTAGCTTTATTTTGAGTCATATGTTTATATGTGTTTATCTTTGTGGGTTTGCGTACATTAGTGCTGGTACACAGGGAGGACCAGGCCTCAGCTCTCCTGCAGCTGAACTTACAGGCAGTTGTAAACCACCATGAGGGTGCTGGGAATCAAACCTGGGTCTTCGGGAAGAACAAGTCACACATCCAATGAGCTGTCTCTTTAGTCCCTGTGAGGACTTTTTAATGTTTATTATGTTTTTTATTTTTTTGTTCTTTGTCTTAACTTGTTATGTTCTTTTTCTTTTCTTTTCTTTAAGATTTTATTTATTTATTATGTATATAGTTGTCTGTCTGCATGTATGCCTGCAGGACAGAAGAGGGCACCAGATCCCATTATAGATGGTTGTGAGCCACCATGTGGTTGCTGGGAATTGAACTCAGGACCTCTAGAAGAACAGCCAGTGCTCTTAACTGCTGAGCCACCTCTCCAGCCCTGTGTTCTTTTTCTTAACTGGAAGTTAAATTTAATCACTAAAGGCCTCCAGATAAATGTTAAAGTTACATGTCTGAATCTGAACTTAGTGGACAACTGTTGCAGAATCCCAGTCAAGATACACAACTATACGTGTGTGTGCGCGCACACACACACACACACACACACACACACACACACACACACACATGTTCACGTGTGAATATGGCAAAGAATTCAGTCAAACCTAAAAGTCTGTCTTAGAACAAAAATGAAACCCAACCAACCTGAAAACAGTTATAAGGCAGTGGGCGTGGTGGCGCACACCTTTAGTTCCAGAAGTCAGGAGGCAGAGGCAGGCGGATCTCTGTGAGTTTAAGAACAGCCTGGTCTACAGAGTGAGTTCTAGGACAGCCAGGGCTACTCAGAGAAACTCTGTCTAAAACAAAACAAAACAAACCAAAGCTACAAGGCAAATTTAGTTTATTATTTAGGGATGAAACTCCAAGAAATGTGAGACATTTCTTCTTTGTACAGTATGTTGGATACAATACCAACCAATTATATATATATGTATATATATATATATATTTTTTTCCCAGTATACAAAGCACTTGTGTGTGCTTGACTTCCTCAGGAGCATGGGCATCAGAAGGTGACAGCGTTGCTATGTCTCCAGGAGAAACCAAAGTTCACTTAGTTTACATGTGGCAGTGTTAGGAATTCTTTTGGGGGGTCCTCCATCAGGCTTGCTTCAGGACACAGTGCTCTTCCCACCTGTGATACTGAATAGAGTATCTATGTGTAAACAGGATGAATTAGAGATATGAGACCATGATGCAGAAGGAGGATACAGACAACACTCAGACCTTAGATGCTTGTATGTGATCAGTTATAGAGCATCTGAAATGGTTTTGTTGTTGTTGTTATTGTTAATGGGATTACTTTAACGGCCTCGACAATTACACAGTAGGGAAACTAAGTATACATTACTAAACCTCTTGTGACTTTTGTATGCTTTCTCTTTTCAGTGTTAAGCATTCTTAAGTGACATGCCCATTGTTACCTACAATATGCTACTTTTTCATAAATAACAGATAAACTCTAATTTTTGCCAGTTACGTCATTAGGAAACAAACATTAAAGTAGGCAAGCCCTAGGAGATGTGTAAGTCTTGTTTTGTTTTACTAAAAACATAATGTAGTTTTCTTATTGTTCTGTTTTGAAGGGGGTACAGTTTTAAGCTTAAACCAGATGAGGCTCATACATCTGTATGTACTACATCTCTAATGATGAAGGTGGTAGGAATTGTTCTTATTAGGAATTGCCATTGACCAGGATTAAAGAAACAAGTTCATTACTCTAAGGGAAATTTTGCTTCTCATTTCAAAAGTCAGATGAGTAGAAGAGAGAAGTTTCTTTCTTTCTTTCTTTCTTTTGCTTTCTTAAGAAAATGAAGAACAAGCCAGGTCGGGGGGCGGGGGAGCAGGGTTTAGTGTGCTCTGGACAAGTAAGAAGTGCCCATTTTGTACTGAGGCAAAGACACTTCCTTGTATGAACTTACGACTCTTGGGAGTGGACGGCCTGAGGCAGTTTGTGTGAACAGTTGTCACTCTGAGTCACCTGCACAGAAGCAGTGAGACTCTTAACTCAGAACAACCAAGTCACTGGAGACCAAGTACTTGGTGAGGCTGAGCATCTGTAAAGCATTTGGAGTCATTTACTTAGGGGAGTACTTCTTAACTCCCACCTGCAGAATTTAAAACCACACAGAATATTAGAGGGTGAGAACTATGCTTCTGAAGATGACAGAAATGTTTATAGAAATCTTACAGAAAGGTCAGTCTATTTCTGTCCTCTGTAACAACCATTCACAAAAGGAAACTGAAAATAACATGGCCCATCCTTGCAGCTTTTCTGAGGATGCTGAGGGATACAGCGATTATTGCCCTAAAAGGAAAGGAAAGAAGTTAATTCCCCTTTACCAGCTCCTTATTGATGGATTCAAACCCACTAAGGCTTCGACTTCGGTGGAGTTTTGGTTTCAAGTTTGTTTCTCAACAGCATGCAAGACTATGAAAGATAATATAGTTAATTTCACAATTAATAATGTAATTTATCATGACATTACAGAAATACTAGGTGATGTAGAAAGTATTGCTTGTCAGTCTGGAAGCAGACACACAATGGCTCTGATGTTTTTATTTAGACAAATAAATAACCAACAAGTCTTTGAGTACTTCAATTTCTTTTAAGTCATACACACTTCTGAAGCAATTGCCAGACAAGTTTTTCACTTCATTCTCTTTCAACAAAAGAGATGGATAATTGTGTTTTCTTGTGAAGCTGAAGGAACTGAGCCTCCATTCCTACCCCGTTCTATTTAGAAAGATCTCATATGGGGAACTAGATATTATTGATATTTTCCCCACTGACCCTTACATCCTCTTTTTTCAAAAACATTTCCTACTCCAGTTGTTTATTCTTAGACTAGATTCACTGCAATTGAGCTTATTAAATAAAATGGAAGATCTGTTTTAAGTAAAACACTTATCATTTCTCTCAAGTCTTATAACTGAAGGCAATAAAAAGGTGAAGCAGTGTTCATTATATGTCTTCCACATTCAAGTGGCAAGTTTATTCTGACCCTAACTAGTAATGTGACATTTCAAGAAACACACAATGGAGGCATTTAGACAGAATCAATTTTGTGCAATATGTTCTATTTTGAAATAGAACATGGTTCCTGATGATAGTATTTTTGCCAAAATTTCATGGATTATTTATTATTATTATTACTACTACTACTATTAAAGGTTAGGAAACTTGTTTAGCACATCTCTGGCTGAAATACTCTGAAATGCAAATAGGAATCTTTGACATTATATTTTTATAAGTGTTATGTAATTAAAACTGTCCATTGCTCCCTCTCCTCGTTCTATCACTTTGATGAACTGACCTCTGGCTCCAGATCTGTGCAGCTGGGGGGGAGCTAAATAAAATACTCTGGTGTGATACCGTATTTCCGATTTGGCCCTTCCAATCAGTCACAAAAAAAATAGATCCACTGCTGTCAAACCTCACTACACTGCTACCTCTGAAAGATAGACAAGATACAAAAGCTTCACTAACTTTACACTTGAAAACATGACTTTAATACATCCTCTCTCCATGAAGGACGAACAGACAGCATGTTGCCTTTTAATATATTCTATCATCTTCTACTGGACTTTCTTATTGCTGCTGTTCATTGCAGGGAGTGTCCTGGGTTTCATGAATGTAATTCCACACACACTGGGAATTCTGAAAGCATTTAAACACTGTCAAATGCAGTATGCCAGCAACAACAAAAACAGTTTTAAAAAATCCACTGCAATTGTTAAGACTTTTAAAAATTACTTTGAGTCCAAAATATCCAAACTAAAATCCACAGATGATTTAGATCACGGAGCTCTGTTGTTTATCAAATACTATTCCTGATACCGTTCCCTGGAAAAGTATTTTCTATGAACAATTTTTGGGGGGGGGTCTTAGGTTATCTTTTAAATTCTGTGGAAATTTTAATTCTACATATGGTTCTTTTCACCGTATCCTGAGCTACATCATTCTAATAACAATTGTCCAAAAGCCTATAGTTTGTAAAGAAGCAAAAAGCATTCCCCACTTATTAAAGTCCCCCACCCCATGACAGATTTGATTAAAACTAAAACTTCTTGATGATTTACGCTTATTTTTCTTGACTTTTAGTTGATTTTTTTTAATTGGTGCTTTTGACAAAATTATGCAAACATTACAAAACAGGAAGGGCTTTTTTTAAATGTAATTTTTGGGATCATATCACAAACCAAAACGGAGCAATCACTAAAACCCACAGCAGGAAATCCCACTCTGCGGTGTGTAATTATATTACATTTGCAAAAAAAAAATGACTGTCCTTTCTGGAACTTTCATATTTCTCACGCTCTGAACTTTGCTGCCATCATCTCTCTGTATCAGAACACATTCTCCTTCTACCTGGGGGCACCATGGTATGTGGTGCACAAGTCTTTTATTTTTTATTTTTCTTAGTGTTCTTCACCACTGTTTTCTAACTCAACTCTAAGGGTGAATCCACCCGCCGCCCCTTAAATCGGAGGCCCGCAGCTCAGGACTGAGAGCCCTGGAACGTGTGTGTTCCTCTCCAGTAGCGCTCCCAGGACTTCTGCAGGCAAGCGACCTTTTTTTCTTTTCTTTTTTCCCCCTAGAGCGTCCTGGAGTCCATATCCAGGCTCTCTAAAACTCCTGCTCCGGGTTTTCTCGCGGCCCGCGTGATTGACACATGATATCACCGGGGGCGGGTCCGGCGTGGAGGTGGAGGTGGCGGCGACGCTGAAATGCCGCGGAGCCCGCGCGCGAGTGCTCAGCACGCAGGGGTTGGCGGCGGCCCCGCAGCCGGGGCTCTGCGGGCTAAGGAGCGGCCGCGGGCGGCGTGCATGTGTCGGGAGGGCCGACGCCAGGCTCTGCAGTAGGTAAGAGCTTTCCCCTCCCGCCGAAGACCTGGACAGATCAGGTGAGGACGGTGCTTTATTTTTTATTTTTTTCTCAAGGACCTGGACGTTTTCTGAGCTGGCCCTAGCTCTGTGCCCGGCGCTCTGTGGTCGGTCCTGCAGCCGGAGAGCTGGCTCCTTTCGCTTTCCCGTGGCCGGGCAGCGAGTCCCGCGTGTGCGGACGCGGGCTGCCAGCGCCACCGCCACCGCCGCGCACCCGCGTGTCTGTGCGCATTGTTGGCGACCGACCCGCCGTGCGCTCGTGCTAGACCCGACTTCCCCGTCCCGGCGTGCGGGCTTGCCTCGCGCAGACGCGTCGCTCGGACGCGCTTGTGATTGCGGGGCCACTCCGTGGAGGGGGAGGGGGGCGAAACGTGCACGGCCGCGTGGGTCCGGGGCTCGGGGTTGTCCATCCCGGCGAGCAGGACAGACCGCGTCCCGGGCTGGCGAGGGACTCACGTGTTTCTGTCTCTGCTCGTCTGCAGCCGGCGTGGCGACTGCGGGGACGCGGACCTGCGGGGACCCGAGCACCCGGGACGACGCCGGGCCGCGCGCCTGACGACCGGGACGGGACCGTACTGTTGGAGCGGGCGCCGCGCGCACCCGGCGGATGTCCCCGAGCCGCCCTCGGCCGCCGCCAGCCGCGGAGAAGCGCCCCTGCCCGGGGGCCGCCGAGGCCGCGGCGCGGGCCAT
>CAJQZJ010004856.1:1483650-1503104 GCA_907164525.1 Lophiomys imhausi
CGGGCGGTCCTCGCGCAGCCCGTGCCGAGCGCGCGGCACCCGATGGTGCTGGGGACCCAGCGCCCGCCTGGGCTCTGAGCGCAGTGCCGCGCTACGCGGGGAGAGGGCGCTGCCTCCTCCCGCCCGCGAGCTGTTTTCATTCATAACTTTCCCCCGCTGGACCTGCGGCGGCTCGGTGCCCCTGAGGCCTGGGCATGGGGCCCAAGCGCCGGGCGGTGCTGCCACCGAGCTGTCCGCGCGCGCTCCGGCTTCGATCTGGGCGGTTGCGGGGCGCCTAGGTGCTCCGCCCGAGTGAGCCTGCTTGGGAATGCCCTGTAAAATGCGAATTAAAGCCGTGCCTGGGGGATTTGGTTACTCAGGCCGTCCCCACGTCTTCCTTTCTTGTGGGTGAGACTTGGCGCTTTTAAAGTCCTCGTTTTGGAGTATTTAATTCTTGAGAAAATAGATACGACACAGAAGTAACGATTGGCAGTTTCCCGCTATCGTTTAGAGCTAAAACATGCTGCTATGGATGTGCTTCTCGTGTGTGGAGAAGGCAGCATAAACTAGAGGGGCCTCCAAGGAGCTAACATATATGTAGTCAAGGGACATTAGTTATCATCCTAGCAAATTGCCTCTTCTGGGGCCAGTAAAGTGCAGAGGGCGCCTTCTTGAATTAAGGCGCATCTGTGGGTTTGGAAGGCATTTGTGTGAAAAATATCCTAGATACCTACTGCCCAGAAAAGGAAACATCAGTTTTTGGTCTGTTTTAGGAAGAATACGTTATGAATTGGAAGATACTTCTTTTTGACGTGGAAACGTGTTTATTTTATCAGGATATCAGTGTATTTGTTTTATTACAAAAGGCAGGTCGATTCAGGGCTTGTGAAAATCACAGTCTGTCGTGTAGATAAATGAAAGGAAATACAGATTACGCAGAACTACCAGAGTTCTTCTCTTTGCTTTAGAGGTCTGACACTTGTGCATAAAAGTTATTCTTGTTGTGTGGGTGAACTTTATTTAACATTTTTAAAAAGTTAAGACTGAGTTTTGTGGGTGTCTGAGTCACTGCGTTCTTCTTTATTTGTAGCTTCTTTGACTCTTCTCACAGATGTGTGGTGAGCTAGCTTTAGATCCTGACTTATGCTAAAAAAAAAAAAAAGGCCTTTTGAAACTCCACGTGAGCTTGGAGTAGCCAGTGTTTTGGAAATTGGCTTGATTAAATTTCTCATTAATCTAAAGCTCTTAACAGCATACAGATGGCCAAGAGGCCACAGCACTAAAGCCATTCTTAATCTTTAAAAAGTAGCTGACATTTTCCTCACGTGAACTGCCAGTGAACTGATAGTGAGTTCTGAGAACAGTCCAGGGAGCACACTGAATGCCCCCGTCGAAGGCATATTTCATTTTAATTATTTGTTGGGTTTGCAAACAGGAAGACATGACTTCCTCTGCTTTTTAGAAGCTTGAGAACAACTTCTAATTTTTACGACATGAGGTCTTTTGCTTTCTTTCTGTGATGTGGTCCTCTACAATCTTTTGGAGTTGGACTTGGGCCAGGATTCTCCATCACTGAAATCAGCCGAGGAAGGAGGTCATTACCCGATGGCTGGCGAAATTTGTTAATTGTCAGGAGCTCCCTCCCCCGAAATGCTTTCTCTCGCTCATTTTCTCTCTTACTCTTCTTTAGGATTTCCGATGCGTGCCAGGTTTCCGCTGACTGCCAGAATTGGAGATACCCCACATGGATTCCACAAGTCAGCATGGCAGCCACGCTTCCCTAGTGGTGATCCAGCCACAGGGTCTGGAGGGCCGGCAGAGGTTAGACTATGACAGGGACACTCAGCCCGCTACGATTCTGTCCCTAGACCAGATCAAGGCCATCAGGGGCAGCAATGAATACACAGAGGGACCTTCCGTAGGGAGAAAACCAGCTCCTCGCACTGCGCCAAGACCCGAAAAGCAGGAAAGGACTCATGAAATCATACCAGCCAATGTGAACAGCAGCTATGAGCACCGGCCTGCCAGCCACTCGGGCAATGCCAGGGCCTCGGTGCTGAGCAGGTCCACTAGCACTGGAAGTGCAGCCAGCTCGGGGAGCAGCGGCAGCGCGTCTTCGGAGCAGGGCCTCCTAGCAAGGTCTCCGCCCACCAGGCCCATTCCAGTTCACAGGTCAGACCGGGTCGTCCGGACCCAGCCCAAGCAGCTGCCTGTGGACGACCTGAAGGGCTCCTTGAAGGAGGACCCCACCCAGCACAAGTTCATCTGCGAACAGTGCGGCAAGTGCAAGTGCGCCGAGTGTACGGCTCCCCGGGCTCTGCCCTCCTGTCTGGCCTGCGACAGGCAGTGCCTCTGCTCCTTGGAGAGCATGGTGGAGTATGGGACCTGCATGTGCCTGGTCAAGGGCATTTTCTACCACTGCTCCAATGATGACGACGGGGGCTCTTACTCGGATAACCCATGCTCCTGCTCACAGTCCTACTGCTGCTCCAGATATCTCTGCATGGGGGCCCTGGCTTTGTGCCTACCCTGCTTACTCTGCTATCCTCCTGCCAAGGGCTGCCTGAAGCTGTGCAGGGGTTGCTACGACTGGACCCACCGCCCCGGCTGCAGGTGCAGAAACTCCAACACTGTCTACTGTAAGCTGGAGAGTTGCCCGTCCAGGGCCCAGGACAAGCTGTCATGACTTCCGGAGGTGGGCTGGACCGCCTGAATGTCTAGCTTCCGAACCGGGGCTGTTGAGAGATGTGGTATTACAGGCAGGCTTTTTTCTCCAGAGTCTCTCCTGTCTCAGAAGACCCTCAGTAGGACCGTGAAACTGCACCCAGCTTGCTCTTAACCCCACCTCGAGGGTTCTGGGAGCTGCCTGGGTACCCTCTTTGTGCTGCATTGGCTTTTCAGCTGCGGCTGGGAAGATGTGCGCATGCCCAGACGTGGCCGCGAGCTGTTTTGGGTCTGGTACTGTGGGGTGGGTCGTGGACTTGGTTTGGTTTATAAAAAAAGTAACCATGTAAGTGCTTAAATAAGCTATATATTAATCTGCCTCTGATGAGAGCTCTCTTACCGTCCTACTCCCAGTCGAATGGGAGGATCTTCTCCTTAGAGCAGTTTTCTCTGCACCCACCCGCTGCCCTCTCCTGGCCGGCCCTCAGTGTTCTCCCCACAGTGCCCTGTGGACATGCCAGTGGGTCAGCCCCGCCCTGCCCCTTTGCCATAGTTCTGGGTTCGCTGTGCAGTGTTGATATTCACATCAGAGGTGTTGTAGGCTAAACCTCCTAGGTCCTCTAGCACCCCGTCTCTGTGAAGGACTTCCCTTTACACCCCCACTTCAATGAGGGCACTTGGTAACTGTAGTTGAAATTCCTGTCTGATCCGCCCCTAGGTGTCTCAGAGCTACAGCTCCCTAAGGTGCCCTTGGCTCCTGACTGGCCTTTGACTCAGCTGAGCATTTTCAATCCTTCCTGTGTTTTCATTGCCTTAGCCACAAATTGTGGTGCTTTTGTATATTTTATGTATAAATCACAAAGTTGAATCCTGGCTATTTTTAAGACAAAAGTCTGTTAAACTTTTTTATTGTAAAGAATATTTATTATGCGGATCTCTATTATTTTATGATATTTATTGCAAAAGACTGTTGAAATGTACTCATGTCTGAATATAACATATCACTACTTCATGAAAAACAAGGTGACGCGAAGAAAAGTACATAAAGTCCATATATGTTAACTACAATGCAGAAAATATATTAATTAATGAAACCGTCTCTTGATTTCATCATTTTCTTTTTAGGCTATACTGGTGTGGAATTGTTACTTGATTTAGCATTTTCTGACTTTAAGTTACAAAGCCCAGGCACAGGTGGACCTCAAGTTTTAAAGGAAATGTACTTTAGTCAAGATTTTATGGACTGGATTGTTTCATCAATTAACCGAGTGAGCGAAGTTGATTTTTATAAGATAAATGTCCCCACTTTGTTTTGTAAGGATGAGTTTTGTTCATATCATAGTTTCTTGAAATGAGTCAAAGCTATGTTTTAAAAAGCGTTTATCTTAGCTCTGGCTGTTCAGAGGTTAGTTTTCACCAGTAGGACTTAAATGATTTAGTCATGTAAACATGCTGGAACTGTCCCTCTAACAAACATTTTCATAATTAGATGTGCCAAAGAAAGAGCTCAGCTGCTCCAGGAACCACCCTGCAGCAGGCAGCCTTGCCTCTTCCTTGATGGGCATTACCTACCTGCGATCAGTGTCCTGTGAGCCTGAAGCTTCACGTGGGAAAGCCCAGTATGTTGAGGCCTTACAATTGGGGCTAGTAAATTGACTGTGCCTGGACTCGTGAGGTCTGTAGACACTGTTGTTTGCAGACCTCGGTCTCACCAGGTCACTGACCTGGTCTGCATTTGGAAGGAGGATGGTGGTAATTCAGACCCGGAGCACCCGAAGTCCTGCAGCTTCCTGTTGGGGTTTCTCGTGTGTTCTTCATGTCTAAGCCGTGACCTTATCATTAGTCAAGGTGTAATGGGGAAAAACTTGTGTTAGTTTTCTGTTAGGGCCGCTAAAGCTGCTGGTTGGCATCATGATACTTTGTAGTTGAAATATTTTCTCAGCTCAGAGCCCAGGAGAAATTTTAAATGAATATTCGTGTCCAAAGCCTACTTTGAAATCTGCAGTATTTCAGAATATGAACTTGAGTATTCATTTCACTGGTGTCAGCAGTTAGTATTTCCCTGAGAGCTGGCATTTTCCTGAGGTACCTTTGCAGTAGGCTGCTCAAAGCTCTGGCTTTTTCAGTCACTGTCAGACGCTGTGTAGTCAAGAGCTGATGTGATTCCAACTTGGGCTGTAGTAACCAGGCTGCTGAGGAGCACTGGCTGAGTCTGAAAGCCGCTGAGACCTTTAGGAGAGAGCATGCTGTGGGGTTTTAACACCAACTGTTCATTGACGGAGCTTGCTGCATGTTCAATGTTAAGATGGTACCTGTTTCTTCTCTGGTAGCATCAGTCTGCTCAGAAGTGGCGTAGGTTAGCATCTGAGCCCTCTGACAAGCCTGTCAGAGTGTAGATCCAACACCTCATTCAGACAGCCTCCTATGCCGTATTGTCTCTTGGTGAGTTCTGGAGGCCTAGGCTTCTGAACATTGCCATGCACTCAACAGTGCTGGCAGGAAAGGGAACACCTAAGCTTTTCATTCTCAGATTTGGCCATTCTACCTCAACTGGAGCCCATGACAGACTGGACGCCTTTAAAAAATAAACAAAAGTAGCTCAGGCTAGCCCTGCGCTTCCAATCCTGCCTCAGCCCCCAGGGTGATAGGATCACAGATGTACCATCCACTCATGATGCTGACTTGGTGTTGAGAGATGGTTTATATCTGGTGTATTAATGCCATTTTTAAAAATTTAAAGACATAGCTTCCTTAGGTAATTTGTGAGTAGTAGAAACTTTGTAGGATTTCTGAACTGAGTGATTTCCTGTACGAAATCTTGTAAGACAGCCTAGCAGGAAGGGAAAGTAAGTAGCCAACGTAGACAAGTTCTGGTCTGTGAGGGTCTAAGGTGAATCTTTAAATATAGTCCACACCATAGAACATTCTAGTTGTCTCTTAAAAACAGTGGTCTTCAATGGAAAAGGAAATGAGTTAAAAACCAATCAGCTAGGTTTTTTGTTTGCTTGTTTGTTTTGCTTTTAACAAGATTTAGAGTTGAACATAAAGACACAATTTAAAAATTCTGCTTTCTGAGCCCAGAGGGAAAAAAATTACCAAGAAACATTAAAAGAGGCTTTATTTTAATTTGAAGTTATGTTTTCCTAAATCTTTCTTTAGATAAAATAAAGTGATGAGGCTTATGACAGATTCTATATAAAACTATAGAAAAACACAAACTCCTTTTGGAACATTACCAATTGCTGAATCAGTCAGAAGTGTCTAGATGAGTCTTCAGCTACCCAAGTCCCCACTGCGCTGTTTTGTATTTTAGATGTGTGAGGGTTTTTAAGCATCTTATAAACTTAGATTCTTCTTTTGGCTAAGTGATGGTTGAGATCTGTCCCCCACCATCACTGATTCTAGTACAATTAAAATGCCCATGTATGTACCTGTCAGTTACTGTCACAGGCTCAGACTGCCGAGTCATTTTGCTGGACTTAGGAATTACAGAATGTTAGCACTACATGCAGATCCCAGTGAATGCCTCTTCAAAAAAAAATTTTTTTTTAATTTGTTAATTTTTACTCTGCCTTGGTTGGGGGAAAGGGACGGCTATGCCACCGTGCACGGAGTGGAGGCACCAGGACAGCCTTGTGGAGTCATCTCTTCCCACCACACAGGTTCCAGACTGAACTCAGACCATGAAGCTTAGAGGCAAGTGCCTTTAACTGCTGAGCCGTCCTGCAGCCTCCCCTCCTCAGCCAGTATATTTCAACATTTCTCTATCAGGTATGAAAACCGGTTGCAGGTTAAACATTTTGAAATCCACAGGTGTAGGTCATAGGTCAGACATATTAGGTCAGAAGACCCTCCAGGGATGGACCTGACTCTTCTCAAAAGGCTTTTTGGGTGAGTTTGTCGGGCAGTTTTGGAACTGATTCATGTAGCTTGCTTTCTTCATTTTGAAACAAGCAAATCTCTGGCTTAAGAAGGTGAGTGGCTTGTGATGGCTGGAGACTGGCCAGGGATCTTTCATGTGGTTCAGATTTTTTTTGTTTTTGTTTTTTACTTCATTTTGCAGCCAGCTCTGCTTTCTGGCTGCATGTCATTTTTACTGTCTCATTCCTTTCATCAGCCTTTGCTTCATAATTAGTAGACTTGACTGTGAGTTAAGGAATAGACCAGTCTTTTCCATGTACTTGCTCAGGTGTCCGGAACAAGTAACAAATGGCTTCGTTGCTGTGGTCATTTTTCATATGTTAACAGTAAAATTAGCTCCGACCTGAGCCCTTATGTTTGTCCTATTCATGGCTCCTATCGTGATAATGATCAGGTAGGGTCTTAGTTAGCAAGAGGAAACAGGAACTTGGTATGTAGGCTTGTGAACTTGGGTGATGATTCTTGTCATTCTTCTGAGTGTGTTGGGACAACAGTGATCAAAAAGCTACATTAAGGGTCCTTTCTGCATCCTCAAAGGGACTGATGTTATTTGCCAGATAATTCCATACTAGGCATGTTAATAATTCTAATTGCAAAAGCCAAGAGAGACCAGGACTGTTTTGAACTGGCTATTTAATGTCCTACAAAATGTCCTGTGAGCACCATTTATTGGTAAACTGAGAACTATTTGAAAAAAAATAATCATAGAATCATAATTTTCATGTGGAAAGAATGAAGAGTCATCTAAGCCAGTCTATTTCAGGAGCAAGAAGTCCCGCTGCCAGAGAGGTCATTTGCCTGCAGTCACGATCTGGAAGTCAAAATAAACTTTATTGTGTCACAGTCACCTGCAAGGACATAGTGCCAGCCATACCACTTATGGCTGTAAATTTACAATAAAATTGAGCAAATTTCTTAAAATAGAGGATTAAATGGTAGTTTGAGAAAGACAAAGCACCAGAAGCTAAACATCATAAAGGATGGGAGAAAATCCAACTCCAGGTTTACCAGTGTTACAGGCTCCTTCGAGGACACACCACCAGCCATGCCACTTCTACCCAGAATCTCTGAGGGAGACTGTGAGTTTAACTCACTAGCAGCCCAGATGACCCCAACTCTCAGACTGATAGGCTATCTGAGAGGTGTTCTGGTTTGTTTATTTGTCACGGGATCTCATGTAGGCCAGTCTGACCTGGAACTCACTGTGTAGCCATGAAGGTCCGATCCTCCTGCCTCTGACTCCAGGGTGCTGGGATCACTTACGTGTGCCACCTCCAGCTGCTTATGCAGTGCTGAGGTTTGAACCCATAGCCTCCTATGTGTGAGGCAAGCACTCTCCTGACTGAGCTACGTCTTTGCTCCAAGCGTGTTGGGAACTGCCTACACTTTACGTATCAGAGGGTACAAAGCCCAACAAGGGAAAAGGTGGTGCCAAGTAGGATAGGCACTAAGGATCTGAAGTAGGCTTTCAGATGGTCACTGGTAATGTCAAAAACTGCAGCAACCAAACTAATAAAGAGTAATAATAATAAATTGTAGTAGTAGCATAATAAAAAGTGAGTGAAGAGAAACTTGGCAAGACCAAAGAAAGAAGCAAGAGCAAGTTATCAAGGGGGAGGAGAGGCAGGCTATAGAAAAGGACCTGTCGAAAGGATGCTTCGGTGACTGGCCGGGACACTCAGAGTGAACCTCAGTTCACGTGGGGCAGGAGTGTTTGTTGGGCTAAGGGCCTTGGGATGTTACTGACACTCGGGTGGGGGGTAGGTGAGGCACAGTGCCACCCAAGGGCAGTGAGAAGGGCTAACTATCCAAGGGTTTTCTGAAGTGACTGGTCAGAAGACTGATTCCAGTGAGCGCGACACAGGTGTCCTGAGAGGGAGGAGCAGGAAAGACAGCTGTGGAGGGACAGAGCAGCTGAGTCAGGATGCTGGCAGGTGGCCCAGGCTCCTGTCTGAAGAGGAGGAAGAGCCAGAGACAGGGGAGGCTGAGGACCTGGCAGAGTGTGTGGTTACTAAAGCGCCAGAAGTAGAGATGGGGGAGAAAGCCCAGAAGCTGGTGCAACTGTTTGGGAAATATAGGTGCTTTCACTTAAAAAAAAAATTAAGATTTGTTTTGTTTTATGTACGAGTAGTTTGCCTGTATGTATGTATGTTCCATATCTCTGCTCCTGTTTCCCTTCAGAGGTCAGAAGAAAGCATCAGATGCCCCAGAGCTGGAGTTGTAATGGTGCTGGAAACCAAACTCAGGTCCTCTAAAGAACAAGTGCTCCCAGCGAGTGAGCTACCTCTCCAGCCTGCTGTGACTCCATTTTAAGGTTGTGACTATGTTAAATGAGGTGATGGCCTGAATGTGAAGTATGCCCCACAGTTTCCGGTGTTCGAACCTTGGTCCCCAGTTGTTGGTGTTGTTTGGGGAGGTTTAGGTGGAGTACTTTTGTGGAGGAAGTATGTCACTGGGGGAATCTTTTGATCCACCTGCTTTGTGCTTGAGGTTTGAAGGCATGTGCTCTCAGCTTCCTGCTCATGCCCGCCATGATGGATTCTTACTCTTGTGGAACTGTAAACCCAAATAAACCCTTCGATGAGTTGCCTTGGTCATGGGGTTAGGTCACAGCAGCAGAAAAGTAACTAATACACATAGCTAAGATATGGTAAAACATACGATTCTTTTTCAGACAGGGCCTTGTAGTCCAAGTTGGTTAGAATGCAACATATCGTTGAGGATGACCTTGAACTTCTGATCCTCTTGCTGCTACCTTCCAAACACAGGGTCTACAGGCATACGATTAGACCTAGGTTTAGGTAGTGCTAGGGCTCCAACCCAGGGCTTCCACCTTGTAGGCAAACATACAGACTGAGCTGTATCATATCCAACCCCAGATGTATGATTTCTTAAAGAACAGTCTTCATGAGTAAATAAGGGAGAATTTATGGCATGTAGGGTGTGCCTTATTTATAGAAAGGGTCTGCATATAAAATCCTTACTGAATAGAGAGGATACCTTGATACTGATGGGACAGTCCATTCAGTCGAATAGTAGGCAGCAAAAGGCCTGCTTCTCAAATTCCTGTGCTGGCAGAGGGTGGCAAGAGGGTGTGGCACCTACATCTGAGTCCCACCCACCTAGCTGGTTTTGTATGCTGCAGTCAGTATGATTCCTTAAAAGAAGAACAATTAATTCTTCTGTGCTCTTGGGAACTGGCTCTGCCCCACCAGGAAGCAGACCGTTCTCTATGATGTCAGACTTCTCTCCAGAGCTCAGGTGCTTCGGCTGCCTCCCTCATGGTTTCTACATCTACTTGAAATTGCTTGTCACTTAGTCTTTGCTGTTCACCTTTGGTCATTTTTTGTTGGTTTTGCTCTTTGGTGCTGGAAATATAATTCAGTAGGGGATAACAGAAAGTAAAAATGATGCTAAAAACTGTGCAGGCAAACTTCTGGGAGCTGGAGCAGTGCTTGTTCTTACTGTAGAGGAGGAGCTAGTAGGGTCTGGGATGTGGCTCAGCTGTCAGGTGCATGCTGTACAGGCAGGCATAGGACCCATTTAGGAAACAGGGCATGCTGGGTGCTCATCACGGACGTGAGGGCAACAAATGATGTTGGGCTCTGGCATCTACATACACAGACACACATGTGAACACACATGTGAACACACCCACTATGCACGCTTGCTTGTACACACACCCAGGTGCACACAAATCAGGAAATATTTATTGTTTCAATGGCTTTCAGATTGGTTCTTAAAAGCTTCAGCATAGGGAAACAAGCTGAGGCTGATGGCCAAATTGGATCTGTTCCTAATGAGGACAACATTAACAGTTTTTAGAAAAATAAGAATAGTTTGGCTTTGCTGACAACGTGTTTGTTTATCCAGAGCCATCAACATATGCTCAGGATCCCAGGATCGGAACAGTGCTTGGGAAGGTTTTCTCATCACCATTGGTGCTGTTGCAATAGGAACGACTCGGGAAGGAAAGGGTTTATTTCAGTTTATAATGCTCAGGTCACACGCCATCACTGAGGGAAGTCCGCACAGGAACTCAAGTCGGGAACCTGGAGGCAGGAGCTGGCTCAGAGGCCATGGAGGAGTGCTGCTTACTAGGTTACCCTTCTTGGCTTGCTCAGCCTGCTTCCTTTCTTCTTTTTATTGATTTTTTATTTTGTGAGTTTCGCATCATGCACCCTGTTCCCTCTCCTCTCCCACCTCCCTTAGACCTACCCTCTATCCTTGAAATTTCTCCCAACATTAAAAAAAAATCATCTCATTGTGGTTTCTGTAGTGTGTCTCGGTGTGTCCCACAATATTCTATTTTGTCCATACTTTTTTTTGCTTGCAAATGTTTATTATAATGATTCCTTGGTCTGATACAAAGCCCCTGACTTCTGCTACGTTGTTAATACTGGAAGCTCACTGAAACTCCTCTCAGATATCCTATTGTTGTCCTGTGTCATGGAGCTCCTGTAGTATTGGGTCTGTGGAACTGGCCTCTTCATGCACTCCAGCAGTTCATTCATGGGGTATATGCTGGGGTGGGCCAACTCAAAGCCATGGTTCTGGACCTGCAACTCCCACATCCAGGGCCAGTTCTACTGTGCTACCCAGGTAAGGTGCAGGGCCTGCTCTCCCAAGTGCTACACCAGGTAAGGGGCTGGACCAGAGTGGAGGGGATCTGTATCTCGCCAATACCACTGCAAAGCAGACAAAAGGCAGGGTTGGCTCTCCTACACTCACTCCCTCAGGGTTGGCTCACCCACAGCCCCATATCCAGGATTAGGCAAGGTTCTTCTAGTCTTTGGCTTGCTTCCTGTCCTGGGAGCCCATTTGGCGCTTGCCTGGTGCTGGACTGGTAGTCATCACAGGCTAGCTCCTTGTCCAGGCCCCATGGCACTGAACTGGTGTTGGTCTTCAGCTTGATTTTTTCCAGGAATGTTAGGCTACTATTCATTCAGATGTTCATAGGTCAAAACATTGAATTCAGACATAGCCTCTCTCTGCCACCAACTGATGCACATGTGACACAGCAGCCACATCTGCAGTTCCTCCAGGGGCAGTTTGGCCTGCTTTCTTAATTAGCCTAGGACTACCACCCTAGGTAGTGACACACACCTTCAATCCCGGAACTCGAACTCGGTAGTCAGAGGCAGGAGGATCTTTGAGTACGAGAGGCCAGACTGGTCTATAGAGTGAGTTCCAGGACAGCCAGGGCTACACAGAGAAATCCTGTCTTGAAAAACAAAACCCCCCAAAACAAAGCAAAACAAAACAAAAAAATAATCAAACTAAAACAATCCCCTCTCAACACACACACGCACACACACACACACACACACACACACACACACAGAGAGAGAGAGAGAGAGAGAGAGAGAGAGAGAGAGAGAAACACACACAAAGAAAAACACACACACAGAAAAACACACACACACAAAACCAACCAGGACACCTGAGAAGAACTCTGGGCTTTAGGACAATCAATATCAGAAAGGGAGCTCTGTCCTGTGGGAATTCTGTCTCTAGCAGGAGAACAATGAGACCATACTAGAGTTTCAGGGTGGTTCCTTAGGCAGTGTTGGAGAATGCTGCCAGAGAGGAGAAAGCTGTGGGACCAGAGGTGGAAGTAGTGGCCCCATGGATAGTTAATGAACAGTGAGGTGAGTTTTCTGCTGAGACTGGTGAGGAACGTGGAGGAGGAGGAGTCTGGCACAGCTGCTCCCTGGAAGCAGGGATGCATTTCTGTGAAGGAATGAAGAGCAGGGAAGGCCAACTGTTTCCTCTTCCCTGGTTCTACTCAACTGCACTACCCTCTCCTAGAACTGTTAATAAGTAATCCAGTGGCCAGGAAGCCAGAAGGCAGAGGAGAGCGGCCAACACCAAACAGAAGCAAAATTATCAATGCATTCTTCCCCACCCCCCCCAGCTCCCCAGAGTTCACAGCCTTGTACCCACTCAGCAAGGTGTATAAACCCTGTTGTCAGAACCAAATCCTAGGACTTTTAACATTCCAAGTCAACCACGCCCTCCCAGTTCCCTCCAACCAGCTCCTTTCTCCAACCTCCATCCCCATGGGCTTCACCCAGCCCCTGCTTTTCACACCTTTGGAGGATTGAAAAAAAAAAAAAACAAACCAGTATTTCAGGGTCTTGGTTTTCCTTATTCTGCCGTGTTTTTCTGTTGATAAAGTAAGGGAGAATGGTGCGGCCTGCAGAAACGGGTCTCCAAGGCCTTTGGACATTAGGATCCTAAGACAGTGTGAAGGCACTGAAACTTAAACCAGGGGGAGACTTGGAAATCAACTTGGTTTCTTTCTTCAGTGTTCAAACGGCTGTTAGGAACTGTCTGAAAGGGTGTGCAGGAAAAAAAAAAAAAGCCTCTGTTCAGAGGCTTGTGCTGGGCTGGGAGCTTGGCCCAGTGGGTCTGCTGGGTGGTTGAGCATGAGAACTTGAGTTCGTATCCCTAGTTCCCATGTAAAAGGCAAGTGGTAGTGTGTGCCTGTAACCCCAGGACTAGGTGGGGTGAAGACAGACAGATCTCTGGGGTGTGCTGGTCAGGCAACCTAGCTGAACTGGTGAGCTCCAAGTTCAGTAAGAGACCCTGTACCCCGGAATAATGTGGGCAAGACAGGTAATGCTCACCTCTGACTTCCACATGTGCTTGTGTGCGCCACCCTCGCTCAGGCTGTGGGGGTGTCAGTGTACAGACCTGCCTATACTTGGAATAGGGGAGCTTACTTGATAGTTCCTGAGTGGGGTATATAGGAGAGAGAGAGAGAGAGAGAGAGAGAGAGAGAGAGAGAGAGAGAGAGAGAGAGAGAGAGGACTCTACAAATGTAGGCAAAATAATTTGGGCTCTAGAACTTGTCACTTTTTCTTTGAGTTGAAATGCTCATAGGTGCTATTCTGCACCTGGGATATCTCCAGGTTTTATGAAGGAATGAGGCCCACGTAGAGAGTTGGAAAGCCCCATCTGGAAGGTGATCATTACAAAGTGGGCTGATGGATCTCAAAGTGTGAGGGTCAGTACCCCCCTCGTTGGCCCACACAGTGGACAGCTCCTTCCTCCAACCTGAGTGGGTGCGTGGTCTCAGGTGAATGTTTTAATGGGGCAGGGAGCCTCTTCAGGGGAGATGTCCTTTGTGTGGATTGTAAAAGAAGGCACATTTTGGAAAGAAGAAAAACTGGCAGAGCTCTTGAAAAAAAAAAAAAGTCTGTTCCAACTTGCCTGTCTTGAAAAAAAGAAAACCCAACATTCCTTTGAGAAGCAGTGTTTTCAAACTATTTGCCCTGGAGCCCTCCTTCCTACTCACCCAAGCTTATCTTTCAAAACAAACATTTATTCCTTTCTACTACAGAGTGTGAGGAAGTTCCCCTGAGCTAGTGCCCTACAAACAGATCCCAGAGGTGACTGTCACCCCCACCCCCAGGGCAGGACAAATGACTAATGCAACCACAGGCCCCGGGGAGTCCAGCAGAAATTCTGTGACAGACGGGGGCGCTCAGATGTTACTGGGGTGGAAACACACACAGGCGACCTACTTCTGTGTGCAAATAAAACCTCGGGTCCCTTTGACCCTGTGGAAAATGTGTGCCCCGTGGAAAGAGATGACTGACGTATGGAAAGCTTGTGTCATTTATCCTAAGATGTTCCGGGCTCAAGGCATGACTGTAAGACAAATAACCGTATTAAAGTCAGTCTTTTCCAGCTCATCACACCGCCAGCTGTTCGTTCTGCCTCCCGCCCTACCCTGTTTAGCCCTGCTCAGTGTTGGTGGCAGGCTCCCAGCCTGTGCTTGCTGTGTTCTCTCTCACTTCTCTGACACATAAATCTATTGGAATTGTTTTACTCCTGAGCCCTATAGCACACCTTCAAATCCAGCCCTCGGAGGCCACCTGTGTCTCTCTAATCTTACTAGTTTATAGTTAAGTCTAAGACCCACTCTGATTGGATCATGAGAAAGCAGTTTCTCTGAGACATTCTCCATTAGTAACTGCCTTTTTAAAAAGGAAAACCGTTTGTTATTCTCAGTGTTTGTGTGTTTGAGAGTGGCATGTGTACGCCAGTGTGTGCCGACACCTGGGAGCTTGGAGAGGCTGGAGGAAGCGTCCTGCTCCAGAACTCTCTGCCTAATTTCTTTGAGACAGACTCTCACACTGATCTTCCAGTCTCCAACTCTCATGGCGATGGGGTTTCAGGCACTCATGGGACCACACCCAGCTTTTTGGGTAGGTGGTGGGATCCAAGCTTAGACTGGTTCTCCTGCAAGTGCAACAATAACCCTTACCCATGGAGCCGCATCTTCAGCCCTTTAATACTTAAACTTTGTTGTCTCTGTCCTGCTTTGGGACAGTCTGTGGCTAGAGTGACAGGACTGATTATTTGTGTACAGGGGATTCCACTGGCTCTTCTTGGGGGAGAAGAGCAACATCAACGTCTCATGTCATCATCTGCTTCTGCTAGGTGCCTGCTGCTGAATAATGGGTTCGTCTGCAACTGCCACCTCAGCTCTCTATGTTCCCCCATCTCTTTCCATCCCCCCTTTTTGTCCTTCTCTGCCCTCATGGCGCTGCCCTCATCTGTCTGCTTGTTTACATGCCCAATTGTCTGCCTCTACCCTTCCTCCTCTCTCCCTTCTCCCAATAAATCTCCTTATGCCAGATCTGTTGTGTGGCGTACTCAGAGGGATACTTGGCATGGGTGCACTATTGGTACCATCACACCACCTCATTATACTTCATAACATTTACCATCCTGTACCTTCAGATGCTTGGTTTGTAGTAGGTGTTCAATATATATTTATCTATATTTTTCCTACATTTTACAATTGAGTCATAAAAGACAAATTTGGTTCCTGTTTTGTTTTGTTTTGTTTTCTGGCCAGAAAGCTATTTGCTACATTAATAAGTCCATATTCTGATATGATATATGTCCGACTTAAAGTCATCTTGACCTTACAAACATGAACAGAATCCTAGTATTATATAATTTCTGCTGGAGAGAATTTTTGTCATATCATTGGTCACATCGCATATTTCCAGAGGAGGATTGTGGCAGTTAAGTTGTTTTTCTGTTTTGTTTTGTTTTTCTGTTTCTGTTTTTGAGACAGTGTTTCTCTGTGTAGCCCTGACTGTCCTGGACTCACTCTGTAGACCAGGCTGGCCTTGAACTCACAGAGGTCCGCCTGACTCTGCCTCCCGGGTGCTGGGATTACAGGCGTGCGCCACTACACCTGGCGAGGCAGTTAGCTTTACCCTCAAGGTAAGTTAGCTTACCTTGAACCCCTCTTTGAGACCTGCCTGCATAGGCCTAGCCTGGAACTTCCTGGGTTATTCATACCGCAAACCACTTGGTCTTTCTTGTTAAGGGTATCTTTGATCGATGAATAGAGTTGAATTGTCATCTGGGAACTGAGGAACTCTGGGAATGGCCAGGGTCATTTGAGCATTTCAGATGCTGGTTTACTGTGGCGGCTCACATTTCTGAACAGGGAGCAGAGCTCCTCAGACCCACTGAGCAGGTGAACTAGTGCTATTGACACCTTGGTTTTCGTATAGGTCACATCTCTAAGTGTCTGTGCCTGTCCTCTCCTATCTGCCAGGTGGGTAGCCCCTGTGGTCTAGGTCAGGATCGGCTAGGAATATGAGGGACAGATCTCACCTTGACTCAGAACACTGGGACTGGGTATGTCCTCATGGTACTGGCCAATCACTCCATTGAACTGTGGCAGTGAGGTAAGGAAGGTGGATCTGAGTTGCTGTGAGCCGTTGGTGGCATTTTCCTCTCGGCTTGTGCTGTGAGGGAACGTTCTGTGGGGAAAACAGCCCCGTGGCTGGGAAGATGGCTCAGTTGGTACCAGGCTTGCCCTGCAAGTATGAGGACTGGCAGTGGGCCCTTGCCCTTGTAGTTCCCACATGGGGAGGCAGGTGGACTCCTGGGGTTGGCTGGCCTGCCAGCCTACTTTACTTGGTGAGCTCCAGGCCAATGAGAGAGATTGTCTCAAAAAAAGGTGGTGGATGTGATGCCTAAAACGACAGCAGAGGTTGGCCTCTAGCCTCTGTATGCCACACGTCAGCACACACACATACATCTGGACACCCAGAATTCCTATACTTGAATACTTGAATGTTACAAAGGGTTTATTCTTAAATTTTAAAGAAAATCTGGGAAGTTTTTTCCACTCTTATGGTTTAGAATCAGTGTTATTATGGGGAGTGTATATAGCCCAAATATACAAAGGTAAGTTTATATTGACTTAGATTTTTTTATTATTATTATTTTAGTTTGTTGTAAGTCAGCTGTCTCCAGCGAACAGTTGTCATCTTGTTAAACTGTCCCCTCCTGCCCTATCCTTGCCCAAATTGCAAAGCAGGAAGAGCCTAATTACATAGTCTTATCATGGGGAAAATTGGGAAGTCTGGGGAGAAATCTAAATGGCATGTGTTGCACTCAGAGCAGGCAGGGAGAGAGTACACTCTATCTACTGCGGAACGTGCAACTCTGCATCTTTGTCCTGCGGTCTGCCGGACTGTGGATCGGTCCAGCACAGGTTGGCAGTGTTCTGCAGGGGTTTTTCTGCAGGAATGTGGGCTTTGTTTCTTTGAATAGTGGACTGCAGATTAGTGCTAGACCAATTTCCTGTGGCTTTCACAGCTGCAATTTGAGCCTTATTTGCTCCTGGCCCTTGCACCAAGGAAAACAATGGGCGGCTTCTTTTTTGGTTTCACTTCAGGGCTCTTAGGAGTTGGGGCCGGGCTAAGACCGACTTTACAGGTAATTAACAATAGATAATGTTTGCTCTGCATTTTTTTTTAAATAGCTGATAAAAGGTAGGAAGCATTGACCTTCTGATGTAGACACTGTGGAGGTCCGTACAACCGTCTTTGTCTTAGCAAGGAGACATCGACTGTCTGGGTCACATATATGACAGAACTTTTAAAAGTTAGAAAAAAAGTGGTAAACCACTTAAAAGGTAACTAAGGAAGATTGTTAGATGTTCCAGAAAGGTAGCTAAGAAACTGTCCCATAAGCCATGTGTTTCGATCCAAGGTACCTTAAACAACTTTGTGTCTGTTTTAGGTGGTGAACCATTGTCATAGCCTGTTGACATTTATTCAAGGTGACTTTTTGTGTTTTATGAATGTTCCATTGTGGTGACTTTGGTTTTAATTTGCCATTTCTTTTAACTATCAAGCCACAGGCAGTGGGGTTTATGAACTAGTCTCAAGTACCTAACCTGGAAACAAAGGTATTGTTATTCTTCTTGTGTCTTTGTGGTAATTGGGTAAGCAATATTCTGAGTAAATAATATTTTGCAGACATTTTCCCCCAACATAACGTCCCTGTGACAAGAGTATAGGGTGTGTGGCCACACTGGTGGTCCGACACATTCATGTAGCCTTCAGCACATGAATGTGTCAGCTCTGCCAGGCATCCACATTGATGGTCTCAGTATTGAGGGGGGAGGGTGTGTGTGTGTGTCAGAGGCTGGACCTTAGGGCAAAAACAGGTCTTCACTACAGAAAATAATCACCCATTTAGATCTAACCCCTATTGAAATGTATAGGTGACATTCTTGGTAAAAATGTCAAGACTGGGTCAGACCTGCCATCCCTCCAGAATTCACTTTTGGAGTGAACATAAGTAGAAGTTAGCAGCCCTCTTGTTCCAGGCCGCTTCTGACTGGCCTTACTCATGAGCTCTTGAGAGAAGATGAGCTCATGCAGATGCTTCAGCAGTGAATTTATAGCTTGTTTAGAGCTGGATCAGCTCCTTCCAAGTGTGTTTGGACACCATGGAGAGCAGTGTTTTAAGAGCAGGGGTGGATGGAGGTGAAGAGCTCACATCCAGTCCTCTGGAGTCCATACTGCACCAGGCTTCGAGTGCTAGAGTCAGCTGGCCGGGAGGCTCACACCACAACCAGTATAGGACTTCAGCCAAATCTCTGCTGATAAAAGTCAAGAGCTGTTGACTCTAATATATTTTGGGGAAACAGAACAACACAAGGATAGAAACGGGACTCTCGCAGTTGATTAGGTATATGCTTCACTAGTGCGTGATAGGGTCTTCACATCCAAACATGACAACAGACAAACAGACACATTTTTTTTTTTCATTTGCTCTTTCCACTTCTGAAGCCCACGAAACTTTCCAGAACAGAAGCCTATTCCCTGTTGGGTCCAAAGTTCTCCGTTACTGTGCCCCCTTGGATACACTCCCCAAATATGGTACAGGACAGGGTGGACTTGTGGAGAACAGCCACTCTGGAAAGATGAATTTGTGTTTATTTCTTCAAGTCCCCCCACCCCCAAATGGTCTTATTGAATCAGTTGAGAAAGTGGAAACTCCAGTTCTTACTTGGGTAATCACAGGTATTGGTGGAGAAATATATATGTATATACCATTTATCATCCATATACATGGAGGATGATAAATGGTAACTCATAGCATGTGGGTTGGTAGTGGGTGTGTAAGAACTCAGTGGCAAGAATGTATTTTTTTCTGCCCCTAGGATGGGATCTCATGTGTCCCGAACCTGGCCTTGAACTTACTGTGTAGCTAAGGATGGTCTGTTCTGCTCCTCCTGCTTTCCTTTCTGCTGAAGTTACAGATATGAGCCACCACTTGAGGTTTACTCAGTGTGTAGGATCAAAACCAGTGCTTCTAAGCTGTCTTCAAGTTCTGTTTTCTGCCAGCTGAGCTATAGCCCCAGCTACAATATACAGTTTTCACTTAGAAGAAACTAAGTATTTAGTGTTCCCATAGATTATCATTCAATGATCCCCAAAAGACTTTTAAAAGTTGTGGTACCAAATTTAGCTGTTAGAGCCTAGGGGCTGTTCCCTCTGCCCGTCCCCCCCCCCCCCCCCCCCCCCCCCCCCCCCCCCCCCCCCCCCCCC
>CAJQZJ010004856.1:1503204-1533539 GCA_907164525.1 Lophiomys imhausi
CCCTCTCAACACTCTTGCCCTCCACGCCGCTCTTCCGATCTGGCATCCTCACCCCCCGCCCGTCCCCCCCCCCCCCCCCTCCCGTCCCCCCTTTAGCTAACCGCATTAATAATCCTCCTTAGGAAATACTGTCTCTGAAGACAGATGCTCACCGCTTTACCCAGGGCAACCGGCTTGGAATTACATAACCAACTTCATCATCACTGTCATTAAAATCACCACATAGCCCATTCCAGTTGCACAGGAAGTAATTGTGGAAAGCTCCTTTTGAAACAGGACTTAGTGTTTAGATAGTGAATGTGTGTTTATCATGTTAGAGCCTCAAGAAGTAGTCTGTATGCCTTAATGGCTCTGACTGGCTTTGTGGTCACAGGAACATCAAGTCACCAGTATCAAAAGGATGTTCTCTTCTCCCCATGATGCTTTGAGATCAGACTCTGTCACTGCTGATCGTACACAAAGGGGATTTTTATCTGTAAGCAAAGTGAGTCCTCCATGGGGTCAACAGGCACTGTTGCTCTTTTCCAATACAGGGATGGGGTGGAGGGTGGGGGTGGGCGGAAAGGAGGTGGGGAGGCAGACATGACACACCTTATTTGCTAAATCCACAGAATCCTGTTGGGGACAGGGAAAGTCTCATTTTGATTTTATTTAATGAGCTTTTGCTGCTAGGTAGACAGGCTTTTGTCCTGTCTTGTTAGAAATGAATGTATTTGAAAGTGGTGGTGAGCTCACTCAGTTTCTGTTTTAAGCAGAGAGCCTCTGAGGGGTACAGACTGGCCATCCCTTTTCCTGTTTCAGATTCTCATTAAGCAGCTTGGAGAAAATCAGGGAGCTTCAAACCGTGGTGTGTGTTTGAGGTTGGAAAAGAGAGTTAAAGCCACATGGTGATAAAGCAAAGATACATCTCCCTTCTTGTCCCTTCCCCGAAGAAGAGCTAAAGCTGGTGATGGACCCAATGGAGAGAATTATGTAAGCCTGTAGCTCTGAAGAACTCTGGACCATTTAAGGACCTGCCTTCCTAATCACAACCAACTCGGCCTTTTATGTCTTAGCTAAACTGTGTTTCATAGTCTCCATAAGAACGAAGACTTATGGCTCCTTCTGTTCTGCAGCTGGTCGGTCTCTTGCAGTCAGAGGCCAGTGGTGATTGTGGTCGTGGATCTACAGTGTTTAACAGTGTGGTAAATGCTGACTCTTTTCTTCAGTATGTGGGAAGTTTTAAAAATTAACATTACACGTCATATTTATTTGTGCATGTACAAATCAGAAGACAAGCATGGGGACTCCGTTCTTGCTTCCACCTTGCTGAGGGTGCAATACACCCTTGCTGTATCTGCAGCAGCATTGTTTACTCCAGGCTAGCTGGCCCTCAGCTTCCATCTCTATGGCTCATGTCACTGTAAGAGTGTTAGCATTACACATGTACACTGCTGGATCCAGCTACCTAGGTGGGCTTCAGGGATCAAACTTGGGTAATTGGGCTTGCAGCGCTAGTGGTTTTCTTTTCTGTTGTTTACCAGCTAAGCTATCTCCTTGACCAACTTGTAACTCTTGCACGTTAACAAAACAAAACAAAACACCACCAGACAAAACTTACAAAACAACCAAACAACATGTTCCTCTATAGAAGTCTTCTTTGAAACTTGTTTAGTTGGTTTAATTAGACCTAATTAGTTGAAAGTCACGGAGACAGGAAGCACTAATACATGATGGTCTAATTAAAGTTGTAAGTTTTGATAATTTGGTTTTGATGTGTTGTGTGTCTGTACATGCATATGTGTATGTGTGGATGTTTGTATGTGTATGTTTATGTGTGCATGTTTCTGTGTGTTCATGTGAGGGATTAGGGGTATGGTTCCTTAGGATGCTATCCACCTTGCTTTTAAATTAATTGTACATTTATTCATTTATTTTGTTAATGAGGTGGGCATGCATATGCCATGGAGGTTAGAGGGCAACTTAGAGAGGTTGGGTTTCTTCTCTTGCCATTTGGATTCCGAGGACCACACTTAGTTGTCAGGGTTGGTGGCCAGTGGCTCTCTTATCAGTCCTGCCTTGTTCATTTGAGACAGGGCCTTTCACTGCTCTGGGCTCAGCACTTCAGGGTCCACTTGTTTTCACCTCCTCAGCCCTGGAGTCACATGTGTGAACCACAATGTCTGGCTTTTATCAGGTGGATTTTAGGGGATCGAACTCAGGTCCTTATGCTTATAAGGCAAGCACATAGCCAACCTGACTGTCCCTCTATCCTTCAAGTCTCTTTTGTTGAGACAAGAGACTAATATCCCAATATTACTGATATTAAGCAATATAATGTTTCTTTTCTTTTGTAATATCAGAGACATTCAGCCTCGTGCATGCTAGGTAGCATCCCACATCTGAGTCTATCCCTCCTGTGATCTTTAATATGATTTGAGTCTGAAAAAGGGTCCTTGATGCCAATGAAGGGCTAGCCAGTCAAAACCTGATCTTTCCTACAATAGATATCATATATATCCACAGGCCATAGAATCTCTTAGCTTTGACTGTATGCCAGTGTCTTGAATCAAGCCATATACATATATATGGGTATATGCATTTGTATATCTATACTTGTATATAATATATAAATATATATACACACATATATATGCCTTTATATATCTATACTTGTATATGATATATAAATAAATATATGTATATATACATAAATGAATTTATATATCTATAATCCATACTTGTATTAACTCACCACATTGTGTTCATTCAAACACTGGCCACTGTAAACTGAAAGGGACCAAAGACCTTCCTTAAAGGTTAGCAAGCTAGGTGCTGAACTGAGTCATAGAACTCAGACCTAGGGTTCTGGGTGACTGGGTGAGAGGCTGCAGTACCAAGAGGGCTGTTTTTCCTCACTGCATCTGATTCACTGAGAGTCCATGCCCAGGATGGCCCAGGAGAGCTGTGGCCCCTCCCTCTCAGCACTATGTCACAGGAGGTGGCTGTGGCTGTGAGGTGGGGCCCTGAACACATGAGCCACGGCTTCCATGTCATAACATACCGGGACAGTGTGGGAACCACTAGGGAGGTCCTGGCACTTCTGGCATTTCCTTAGTGTCATAGTGTCTTCTACACCTGGGAGGATGGGAATACAGGGGCCACTTGGATTCTATTTCTTCACTGGTGCTCACACAGTATGTCTACCCAAACACACTTGGTTTTCCTTTTGTAAAATTTATTAACACTTCATTATGAAGAACTTGGAAATAAAAACATCATGCAATAAAATCAAGCCTGTACAACTCAGTGAATAGAACAGCTGATTTTTTTTCTTGAAATTATGAGACCCTTCCTTGTAAAAAAAAATTAGTTAAATTATTTATCCAGTATTTATATTATTGTTAATTGGTTTGGCGGCTAATCCTTAACCATCCATTATAAATGAGCACACAGATACCGCATGGATTTTTACAAGCCTTGGCCTGAGTTGTGCAATCCTGGCCCATCTAAGCTAGCTCTTAAGTCTATTACCCAAATATGACCCCATATATACATACATCCCCTTGGACTGCCATTCTCCACACTAGCTGATGTTCCAGGCCATCTGGAATGATCCTCTTGCATCTACCCAATGGTGTGTGCCTCCTTCTTCCTGCTCCTGGCTGGAATGCATTAATTCTCTGTCTAAAGCTCAGGCTTCTTGTTCTAGTCTCAGGAAGTCCCACCTTTCTCTGTCTTTGCCCAATCTCAGGCCTCAGCATTTTATTTAACCAATCAGAGTCAACATAAGTAACAGACAGCAAAAAGGACCAATTAACATTTAGAATGCTTAACACTACCCCAACACTTCCTTGTCCTCCATCATGGATCCGGAGTCCTCTGAGCCTCCATCCCTGCAGTGCCTGGCTCTTACAGAGCAGAGCAGAGGCCTGTGGGCTGAGTCACCAAGGCACCACTTGTCACTTCCTAGCAAATAGTGCTAAAATGCAGGTTCACTTTCAGATTACTGGGTGATCTGAAAGTCCGTTTGCACACAATGGCTCCAACGATCCACTTACTGTGATGGAATTTTTTGTTTTCCACATCCACAATGTCTTCTGCTTTGCAGTGGGTTTTGCTGGCTTCCAAGCTTTATTGTCGAGTTAATTGTATACCTTGCAGCTGCGGAGGTCAAACTTACAGTCTCCATGTGTGACCACAAGATTTGGATACAGAACTGCAAACATGGTCGGTCTGCCAGGGTGTCTGGTCACTTCCTTCCTGTGGCGCAGGAGATTAAGTCCTACCATGAATTTGCAATGGAGCAGTAGTTACTGAACGGCAGTCAGGAAAAGCAAAGATTGCTTTTAAAAGAAGTTTTATTTCTGACAGGACATGCTGGGGAGGGTGTGGAGAAAGGGGAGCCCTCCTCCATTGCTGGTGGGAGTGCAGGCTTGTGCAACCACTATGGAGGTCAGTCTGGCAATATCTTAGAAAACTTGGAATAGCTCTGCCTCAGGACCCAGCCATACCACTTCTGGGTATACATCCAAATGACTCCTCACCGAATCACAAGGAAGTTGTCTCATCTATGTTCATAGCAGCCTTATTTGTAATAGCTAGAAACTGGAAACAACCCAGATGTCCCTCAACTGAAGAATGGATTAAAAAACTATGGTACATCTACACAATGGAATACTACTCAGCTATCAGAAACAAGGAAATTATGCAATTTGCAGCCAAATGGATGGAATTAGAAAAGCTCATTCTGAGTGAGCTAACCCAGACTCAGAAGGATGCACATGGCATCTATTCACTTATAGTCGGATTTTAGCTATATAGTACAGGATATCTATACTACAACCAACACATCAAAGGGAACAGGAACATAGAGTTTTTCTTCCTGTCAATGAGACACTTTGCCCTAGTGGTGCTGCCTTGTAGGCCCACAGTGTGTGAGGAGGCTCTTGGCCCTCATATGACTTCTGAACTGGGGCGGGGGACTGTTATGTAGGGACACTCCACTCCAGAGGAGTGGGATGGAAGGGTTATGGGATAGAGGGTGGGAGGGCGGGACTGGAAAGGGTTGAAAGAGGACACTATGATGGAGATGTAACCTGAAGCAATAAATAAATTTAAAAAAAGAAGTTTTATTTCTATATTCGCTATGGGGTTACTGGGAGTCTTCACTGTAGCAGTGACTAATTTTTGTTTTATAGTATCAGTTCACAGAGCAGAAAGACATGAGAGGCCAACACACACACACACACACACACACACACACACTGCTGGACAGATAATACATCTGCCACGTTGTGCTTCCATTGTGATTCAAAAGTTCTGGCAGGCTAAAAGAAAAAGTAAAAATATTTTAAGAATTTGAATCAAAAATATTCAGACTTAAAACTAAATTACATAAAATCTGGCAAAATTTAGGCTAACTCAGGAATTCCAGAAGAAAAAAAAAATCTACTAACCAGATGGATTCCTGCACTTCAGACACAACTTTGGGACTCTGTCTTGTGTGGCCCTTTGAACATAAGAGCTCTTTGACTGCCTCATGGATTTTGAGACAGGGTCTTAAATGTGCTTCAAGCTATCTTCAAATTTGCAATCTTCTTGCCTCTACTGTCTTAGTGTGCACTGCTACATCTTGTAGAATTTCTAAAAAAAAAAAAAAAACTACTCATTTTAGGGCTGGAGTAGTGGTCAGAGGTTAAAAAACATATACTAGCCTTGCAGAGGATATAAATTCAGTTCTCAGCCCTCATGTCACATGGCTCACAACAACCTGTACTCCGGTCCCAGGGGACCCGATGCCCTTTTCTGCCTGCATGGGCAACTGCATCACATCCATATACCCCCTAGACAGATGCACACATACACATAAATAATAAAATAAATGTTAGCTGTTGTTATTATTCATGTGTGTATGTATAGATATATATGTATATATGTATGTGTGTGTGGAGGGTCCTGAAGAGCCCAGAAGAAGGGGTTGGTTCCCCTGGAGCTGGAGTTTTAGGCAGTTGTGAGCTGCCTGGTGTGGGTTCAGGAAACCAAACTCAAGTCCTCTTTAAGAAGCCAGTGCTGTCAGACACTGAGTCAATGCAACTATAACTCTGCCCTGCTAAATATCAGTTTTGAGAAGAGGCCCCAGCCCCTGGAAACCACTGCTTTGCTTCCATTTCTTTGAATCCGGTGATCTTATAATATTTGTACATGTGTATCTGGCATCTTTCATTCAATATGATAGTTTCCAAGTTCTTTGTGTGGTTGCAGGAACTAGCATCTCCTCTGTGAAGGGCCGAATGATACTGAGTTGTGTGCGGACATCACATTTTGGTTATTCATCCATCAAGTGCCACTTGGGGCATTTGCAGTTAGGCTAATGTGGATACTGCTATGAGAACAGGGCTGAACACACCTGAGTTCTTACTTCCAGTACTTTTGGGTAGAGTTCCTGGGTCACATCTCAAAATCATACTTTCTTTTGAGCAAACCTCACGCTTTTCCGGACTGGTTGCTCCTCTTTACCCTCCAACTGCAGTGTACGAAGGTTCCATTGTACATTTGGGGCTTGTTCGTTTCATTCTTCTGAATGCTGTCCCACAGGTGGTGTGGTTCCTTACTGTGCGTTTGGAACTCCTGAGCATCCAGTATCAGTCCTTTCACACATTGTCCTTCATCTTCCAGGTCCTTGCTCACACAACACTCCAATCCATCTGTCTTTCTGCATCCTTTGGTGAGGACAGACTGATTCCTCCTTTCCTCTTGGATAGAGTGTGTTTGACATTCATCTCAACACTAAACTGTCCCTGCAGTAACCTGATAGTTTGAGCCTATTTTCTCCATTATCCCTTGAGAAGCAGCCAGCATTGGGTGTATCTGACCTGCTTCTACCTGCTGCCAAGTGTAGACAAACTCCTTGGTGAAATGGATCCGACTGTGGCAACCCCACCACACCTATTGTTTAACTACTGATTAGCGGTGGCACTTACTGTTTGTGTTCATAGATGTGTTGATGGTGTACAAAGTACTTCACCTTTCTTCTCTCACATGAAAATCAGAAAGGAAGTTCTGCTCTCTGTGCTTCTGTTTCCTATGAAATAGATGAAGCCTGTTCCGCCCAGCCTTCTTGCAGTGTGTTCTGTGGGAACAAAGGTGCAATTGTCCTCAGAGTAATATTTGAGTGCTGTTTCTTCCTAGCAAGGCTGCTATGGAATATCCCCCCCCACCCAAGATGCTTGTATTAAGAGATAGTACCTCACCAGTACCCGCCAGCTGGTGTGCTAATGTGACAGGGCAAGCAAGACAGTGCAGAGGTTCCTCCATCTTGTATGCTTGCTGAGGCCATTTCAGGGTTACCTAGAGGTTGATCTGATGGAAAATCCCATAACTCGATTCTAGGAAGCTGAGGTCAAGATTCCCAGCTAACTCATCTTAGCTTCTGTTAAACTGCTTGCTTGTGCAAAGCAGCAGCTGCCAAGAACGATGCCATGACATGTTTCCACTTTAAAAAACTCTGTGCACTGGAAACTCTGGGTCTACACTTAGGTCCAGAATACCTGGGTATAGCCCCAACTGGCTGGAATAAAAGCTTCTAATTGGCTACCAACTACGTCTGCCTGAGAGGTCATCTCTGATGGCCTCTTTGTAACAACATGCAAGCGCCCCAACCCCTAAAAAAAAAGAAGAGAAAAAGTCTGAGGATAGCCAGGCTTCCTGTCCTATGGATTTAGGATTACTGTAATTAGGCTATTCTGTTTACAGCCCCATGGTCAGTATGATCTCAAGCCTGAGTACTTGTTATTACAGTTGGTAATTACTCTACAGGGGAAAAAACAAAACAAAACAAAAAACCAAACAAACAGACAAAACAAACAAACAACCCACAGCCTAGAGAAGTGAGGACAGAGTTACTAGGGAACAACTCATATGGGGACAGACAGGAAGGAGAGGTGGAGAAAACAGGACATGCTGGCTGCAATTCCATCTTTCCCCAAACCAAAGCACCTACTGTAGCTGATGTACAAGAGGATTTTACTCCCTTCTTCTTGCCCAGAGTCCAAGGTACCTTATAATACCAAGTGAGAAGAGTCCAGAAGCTAGGGGACTGCATATGGAGGAGGGAGTGGTGGATGAGCACTAACTCCTTGAGGGGCCTGGGAGGCTGTCAACACAGTGTTAAGTAAAAAAAAAAAAGTCCTGAAAAACTGTGTGCATATGCACATATGTGCATGCTTATGCATTAGCTGAAGGTAGACTTCAAATGACAGCTAACAGCAATGGCCAGCTCCTCTTCAAAATCTTATTTACTGATCTGAGCCCTAAACAATAGTGTGTTCTCTCATTAGCTTTTGCTAAGCGACCCCCACTCCCAGCCCTGCTCCCATTTTCCTTTGCCTGGGAAAAGCTGGTTTCATGTTATTGAAGTTTGAATCACACAGCCAAGAATCACTGGCCCCTTACAGGAGGGTTTCTCTGTTGTTTTCAGCACAGGTCTGGAGGGAGGCGGATGGTTCCTGTCTGCTGCTCAGAGTCAAAGCTCTTCCTCCAGCAGACTGGCCCCCTCCCTTCACTGCCGTCCACCCCCGTCACTGGGCCTCTCTGTTTTGTTGCTGGAAATAATCTTTTATTGCCCAGTTGTTCGGAAGTGACCTTCTGCCCTTGATTAGATAGGGCCTGGCTGTGGCTTGACTGCTGTGGGGCTGGCAGTTGCTTCTTTGTGTGGGCTGCTGAGATAGGAAGAACAATGCAGACCTAGGAGTGAGAGTAAGCAGGCTGTAAAAACAAATGACATATTTAAAAGTGCGCTTGTCCTTATTAAACTCCTCCTGTTTACTTAGCAGGCCTTTCAGATGGATAGGAGCTCACACCAGGATTTCAGGATGTTACACAGCATACAAATAAACTATAAACTGTGCATAGCTGGACATCAAAATATTAATCAAAAGGGCGCTTGAATTTCTCCAAGAACAATTTTCCAGATGGTCCCTACTATTCTAAGCAAAATGTGTACAAAGCCACAGAGTGGGAGTGTGTTTAGTGTGCTCTGAAAGATGACTCTTAACTCTTTTTTTTTTTTTTTAATTATAGAGGATATCCAAGATGACTTTGCTGTGTGCTGGGGACAGGGAAGAACTGTGACTTTGGATCTTTCAGAGCAGTCCTTAGATGCCTGTGATGTCACATTCATGGGGAAGTGTGTTAAAACTGGCAGACAGGAGAAAGGGGAAGTTGGGTATCCCAGTTCTAAACTCTTCTGTACAGGTGGATACGCTGCTACTCAGCACTATTCAAATCTGAGGACTGTAAAGATGGTTTTTACTCTAACATCGTAATTTTGATATTTCCTAATCTGGGGATGAACTGTCTTTTCTGCTCCAAGCTTCAGTACAGTCCTGTGGTTTTGTGATGGTTTTATTGTCCCTTGCGGTGGCTTAAAAGGAATGTGACTTTTCTAGCTTACCTTTGGTGTGTGGGGTGGGGCAGTGTCTCTGGTTTCCCAGGTTGGCTTGTGGAGAGGTGTCCGAGGTAAAGGTGAGCTAGCTCCTGGTGTCCCCTGAGGCAGCTGGAAAGTTTGTGAAGAAAGGAACTTCAAGATGAAAGGGTGAGTGTTTCCAGCTTTGCTTCTCAGGTGGGACAGTGCTCTAGAAGGATCCAGACTAACTCCAGGCTTCTTGTCATCTATTCTCATTAAAAAATGGATATTTTCATTAATGTTATGTATGCATGGAGATTACAAAGAAAAATGTTCTCTTTTTCAGGTTTTACCATTTGTGCTTTATTGAATATATGTTTCTTCAAAAAAATCAACATGAAACATGAAGTTTACACATAATTTTGAGAATATAGTTATATATAAATGTGTATACCTATCTATTATTATCTGTCATCTATCAATCAAATAGTTATATGCATACACATATATAAAATCTTTCAATTATTCTATTGCATTTCCATCATTTATCTTTCTATCATCTATTTGTCTGTCTATCATATGTCTGTCATGTGGTCTAAGTAGTAGATACTGTTGATAAGTTTCATTAGCAGGCAAGATAAACAGTTTGAAGCAATCTTGCCATTTGTTGGGTTCCCGAGTTGGGCCTGGCAGTTTGGGAATGGCCAGGGAAGATGGATGCTGACATGCCACTGAGTGATAAGACATTGGGTGTTTGAGTTTCTCCTCTTTCAGTCTGGCTTCTTACTCACCAGCAGAGGTAGAAGGATATATGTTTCTAGAAGAGTAGTGGGCAGTGCTGGCATCTGCGGTTATTTTATCTGTTGTGTATTCGTGTTTTGACTGCATGTGTGTTTGTTCGCCAGGTGCATGCGGTGCCCATGGAAGCCAGAAGCGGGCACCCGATCCGCTGGAACTGGAGTTACAGAATTGTGAGCTACCTGTAGGTGCTGGGAATCAAACAGGGATCCTCTGAAAGAGCAGCAATTTCTCTTAACCACTAAGCCATCTCTCCAGCACCGATATTTGAGTTAAAAAAAAAAAAAAAACAGGTAAGAAAATGGCTCTGAGTTCTTCTACAGTTTTTTGTTTGTTTGTTTTCTTTCTCCTTCCAAAACAGATCCCTCAGCTCTGGTTCTGTACTGAGAATTGTCTGGGCTGCAGTAGTGGCAGGGCAGGTTCTTGTGGGACCTTGGCTGGCGTAACAGTGTTTACAGACAACTGGGCACTGGATCATGACAGAGCTATCTTATTTCCTTTAAACTCCTCAGACTGTAATGATGACACTTTTTACGTCATGGGACTGTTGGATGGTGTGGCGGTTTGAATAAGAATGACCTCCATGGGTCCATATATTTGGGTGTTTCATCCCTAGTTTGTAGAAATGTTTGGAGAGGATTAGGAGGTGTGGCCTTATTGGAGAAATTGTGTTACTAGGGGTGGGCTTTGATGTTTCAAAAGCTCTTACCAGGCTCAGTTTCTCTCTTTTTGCCTGCTGCCTGCAGATCAGGATGTAAAGTTCTCAGCTACTGCTCCAACACCAGGTCTGCCTGTCTGCTTCCTGCCATGATGGTCATAGACCATCTGAAACTGTAAACAAGTTCCCAATTAAAAACATTCTTTTATAACAGTTGCCTTGGTTGTGCTGTCTCTCCACAGTTACTTAGAACGGTAATTAAGACAGATGGTAAATTGTTTATAAGCAGAATTTTCATTTAGGTGAGCTGGAGAAAGAGTAGAAAGACCTAAGATTTAGGACATCAAGATTTGTCAGTTAATAATGTCTAAAAAGGGTTTTAAAACTTTCTCTAACTTACACAGTTATTTAGTAGTAGGTGTACTGTGTGTTGCTTCTGGCACCCACCAACGCTACAGCAAAAGAAAAAAAAACAACCAGGCAAACAGATAAGTAGTTGTTTAGGGTCAACATTTGTTATTGTAGCTCTTACCTTGTGATTATATGTGGTGGTTTGAATGAAAATTGCCCCCGTAGACTCATAGGGAGTGGCATTATTGGAGGTATAGCCTTGTTGGAGTAGGTGTGGCCTTGTTGGAGGAAGGGTTTCACTGGGGGTGGGCTTTGAGGTTTCAGAAGCTCAAGCCAGGCCCAGTGTCAATCTCTCTTCCTGCTGCCTGCTGATCCAGATGTAGAACTCTCAGCTACTCTCCAGCACCATGTCTTCCTATGTGCTGCCATGTTTCCCTTCATGACAATAATGGACTAAACCCCTGAACATGTAAGCCATCCCTAGTTAAATGCTTTCCTCTACAAGAGTTGCTGTGGTCATGGTGTCTCTTCACAGCATTAGAAACCCTAACTAAGACAGTAAATAACACTCCATGTTCCTGGGTATGATGGTTTACACACTAAGGAGGCAGAGGCAGACATAGCTCCTCAAGTGCAAGACCAGCCTGCTCTACATAGTTGGTTCTAGGCCAACCAGGGATACAGTGAGATCCTGACTCAAAGAACAAAACAAACAAAAAAATACACGTTGAGGGACTTAAGAGCTGGCTCAGTCTCAAAGTTTATTTACTATTCTTACAAAGGACTGGGTTCTGTTCCTAGCACTCACATGGCAGTTCACAACCTTCTGTAACTCTAGTTCCAGGGGGATCTGACACCTCTTCTAACCCTGAGGGCACTTCACGTCTATGGTGCATGTATACAGATCCACTCACATACATTCAATAAAATAAGTATTTTTTAAAAGTTCACATTGAAAACGAACACATGTTTCTTCTGTCACCCTATCCAGAAGGCTGCTTTCTAGACACTTAGCGTTGCAGTTTCTGCTTTGTTTTTTGTAGGAAATGTCACAAATGCAAAGATGACAATCATGCACCAGAGTGGTGTACTTGCAATTGATCAAGAGTCCACCTTAGGAAACATCTGGAGACATGGTAGTGAGAGCTTTGGAGCTGACAGAACTGCAGTTGGCAAACCTAGCTTCTTTTGAATGGGAATGTAAAAGGCTCAGTGAAAATGCAAAGGCACAATCAAATATCATGTGGGAATGGCTGTCTTCAGCCAATCACAAAACATTAGTTCTGTTGTGAAGTATACAAGCAATTTGCTTAGTTCTTATTTCTGCCAATATTCCTTGCTATTCAACTTCATGCATACCATCTTAAATTTTGACTTTCATTCCCTTGGTAAGGAATGGTTCCTAAAAGTCTTATTGCTGGCAAACACCAAACACCTTCGTCTTTAGACTCACAATATGGTCTCGGGGATAGAAGGTTCTCAGTGTCTCTCTGTAACTCCCCCAAACCCCCAGACTTGAAGAAATCTGTGTCTTTTCTTTTTATCGGTACCAGGGTTTGAACCTAGGGCTTCATGCATGCTAGGCAGGTGCTCTACTGCAGAGCTATATATCCTGTAGTGCATTTCTTTTCCCTGCTTATGGAAAAACCTCATTCACTATACTGGCTGGTTTTGTGTGTCAACTTGACACACATAGAGTCATCAGAGAGGAATTAGCCTCAGTTGAAGAAATGCCCCCATGAGATCCAGCTGTAAATTAGCGATCAAGAGGGCCCAACCCATTGTGGATGGGGGCATCCTGGCCTGGTAGTCCTGGGTTCCATAAGGAGCCAAGCTGAGAAAGCCATGAGAAGCAAGCCAGTAAGCAGCACTCCTCTATAACCTCTGCATCAGCTCCTGCCTCCAGGTCCCTGCCCTGCTTGAGTTCCTGTCCTGACTTCCTTTGGTGATGAACAGTGATGTGGAAGTGTAAGTCGAATAAACCTTTTCCTCCCCAGCTTGCCTTTTGGTCATGGTGTTTCATCATAGCAATAGAAACCCTAGCCAAGACATCTATGCTGGGTGAAGACTTTCCAGTGGTGTTACCTGTAGGTCACCCAAGCTCTGTAAGAAGGCCCCATAGGCATCTATGGTGAACTTTTGAGGAAGGGCATTTTTGTTTGCTGTACTGAATAGTTTTATGTCAACTTGACACAAGTGAGAATTATCTGAAAGGAGGAAACTTTGACTGAGGAAATGCCTCCATAAGAGCTGGCTGTAGGATATTTGCGTAACTATTGATCGATGAGGGAGGCCCAGCCCATTGTAAGTGATGCCATTTCTGGGCTGGTGGTCCTGGGCTCTATAATAAAGCAGGCTGAGCAAGCCAGGGGAAGCAAGCCAGTAAGCAACACTCCTCTATGGCCTCTGCATCAGGTTCCTGCCTTGCTTGAGTTCCTGTCCCGACTTCCTTTGGTGATCAGCTGTGATACAGAAGTGTAAGCCCAAATAAACCCTTTTCTTCCCAGCTTGCTTTTGGTCACGGTGTTTCATCACATGGTGTTTTCACGTAACTAGCTGAGTGGTAGTGGTGCAGGCCTTTAATCACAACACTCTGGAGGCAGAGGCAGGTGGATCTCTGTGAGTTTGAGGCCAGCTTGATCTACAGAGTGGGTTCCAGGAGAGCCAAGGCTAAACAGTGAAACCCTGTTTTCAAAAACCAAACCAAAACAAACCAAGCCAAAAACAAAAAGAAAAACCCAACAACAGCAAAACCCTAGCTAAGGCATTTATTTGTCTTGGGAGTTTCTGTGGATGGGTGCTTGCTTCTATCTCCCCAAAGATAAAATTCTCACATTAGACCTTTGGACTTGGGTGTAAAGAGATCCAACAGCCATCATGCTGGCCCAGGAGGAGAACTTCTACACAGTTTTTGGTTTTAGGTTTCTTTTTTTAATAACTTAAAGAAGTTCAGAACCCCTTCCAGAACACTACAGCCCAGTGTTTGAAATTCCTGTACCTCTAAAATGCATCTAAACTTAAGGTAATGAGCCATAAAGTTAAAAAGAATGGGCTTGGGTTAGACAAACAGGGGTTCGAGGCCAGTCTCTAACACTAACACACAGGAGTATGCACTTACAGTGTGGCCCTCGGACACAGGCAACGGGCCTTATCCTGGTGGACTGTTCACCATAGAAGACCCTCTTTCACCCCTTTCTTTGACCTCCTCTTTCTCAGGGGCTGAGAGTATGCAGGTCCAAGATACTCCCAGACCTACCTCCCAGTGTTGTCTTAGAATCCTTACCCAAATGCAGGGCCTGTCCCCAGACCACCCTGCTCAGAGCTGGATTCCTACCTGCATCTGTCTTCACAAGCTAGACACCCACACAATAGCTTCCCTAAAAGGTGGAAATTAGACAGCTGGGTGTAGAAGGCTGTAGCGTTTCCAGTGTGTCTGTGGATTGGGACAGGGGTGTGCCAAGGAGAGGTGGGCTTTTCACTAGCGTCATGGTTCCAGGCCTATGCAGTTAAACAAATGATTGTAATGCTCAATTAGCTAACTGTAAGGTGCCCCACACAGCTCAGTAGAGGGAGGACAGTCGGTGCCATGTTTCTGATGAACTTCAGGTGTTGAAACTTCTTTCCTGCCAGTCTTGAGCTTCATTTGCATATGGTTAGCCTCAGTTATATAAAAACATGGAGTTTTTAAAAGTGGGATTCCTGAGCCTGATTTTGTTCAAGGGTAGAGTTAGAGATCTTGGAGTGAAATGTTAATCTGACACCACACCACTGACTTATCTGCATTTCAGTCCTGGCTCCATCAGAAGCCCTTAGTAATAAGAACAGCCAGCTGAACCCAAAGTCAAGATAAAACTCAAGAATGGAGCAACAGAGGGAAAGCTGAATAAGAAGGGGATTGCTTCTGCAACTCATTATTTAACTTAGTGGTACTTCAATTTTATATATGTATATATTTATATATAACTTAATAGTACTTTGATTATATAGTCATATATTTGTCTCTTTATGGGGATTATGTATATATATTAGGGGATCTATCTATCTATCTATCTATCTATCTATCTATCTATCTATCTATCTATCATCTATGTATGGAGGGTAGGGAAGTGAGTTTTGAAACACTTTATATAGAAAGATGGCCAGGCAATAGATCAATCTCAAAATTGGCAGCTTTTTTACTTTGCAAGGATAGCCACTGCAAAGCCATGATGTAGGAAAAGATATAATCAATAATAATAACACAGCTAGGGCATGGATCAGGGGTGGAGCATCTACTTGGCATGGATGAACAATGAAAAAATGTATAGTAATACAGTTTTCCAGGCTTAGTGGCACATATCTTTAACCCCAGCACTCAGAGGAAGAGGCAGACAGATCTTTTAAGATAGACCAGAGGCTATCCTGGTCTAGCAAGTTCCAGACCAGCCAGGGCCACATAGTGAGAACTTGTCTCTAAATAAATAAATAAATAATAAAAAACCTAAAAGTTTGCTAGACTCTCAGGGGAAAGGCATGTTGCTTTACTTCTGGATGGACACACTGGCTCTGATGACATGATAGGACATAATAGGACATTACTAAATAAATGTACAGCTCAAGTGTGTTTCTAATGGAAATTCTTGTTTTCAAGGAACTTGACCAAAGTATTCTGAAGTTTGTCTAACTACACATATCTTACTGTTATGAAGGATGGTTGTAGACACATTTTTCTATGAGAAGTAAGAAAAATTAACATGAGACAGGATCAGGAATAAAGAAAGAGAAAACTCCAGAAGTTTCTTATGTATGACAATGAATTACCAACTTTTTAAAATGCCCTAATGCCAAGTGTGGTGGCACATACTTGTACTAAGGAGGCAGAGGCAGGTTGGTTAGGAATTCAAGACCAGCATTGACTATACAGCAAATTTAAACCTCCTTTGGTTACATAAGGCCCTGTCTCAGAAACAAACAAGCAAAACCAAACCAAACCAAACCAAGACCAAAACCAAAACACAAAACATCCTCAGGTAAAGGATAAATTGATTGAGGCATCTCATCCAGTAGTTGGAGAAAAACCAACCCTTCCCTCCACCACAAAATCCTAGAAATGGATTGGATATATATTTAACTAACCTTTGAGATGGAGATAAACTTTATAAACATAAAACAGTGTAGCAAATACAATGGAGTAAGTTAGAAGGGAAGATATGTCTGAGAGTATATGAAAGAAAATGAAGTGGGAAAATATTTGAAGAAGGCATTGCTGTTACAATGTTAGTTACAGAGAGTACCTGGGGCAACTGTTGCAGTCAGAGACCCAGGACAGTCATCTGGCAGATACTTCAGTCCCACCAGAAAGCAAAGACTAAGGCAATAGCTATACATTCTATTATTATTATTATTATTATTATTATTATTATTATTATGTTTATTTATTACTTCAAGTCACATCTCCATCATAGTGCCCTCTTTCTACCCCTCCCAATTCGATTCCACCCTTCCAACCTCTCCTCCCTCTCCCACCCACCCCATTCCTCCGATGTGGAGTGTCCCTACATATCAGCCCCTCTCAGATCAACAGTCATATGAGAGCTAAGAGCTTCCTCTTGCACTGGGGACCTACATGGTAGCACCCCTAGGGCAAATTGTCCCATTAATAGGTAACAAAGTCTCTGTTCCTAATCTTTTTGGTGTGTTGGTTGTAGGATAGTTATCCTGTACTACATGGTTAAAATCCAATTATAAGAGAATAGATGTCATGTGCATCTTTCTGAGTCTGGGTTAGCTCACTCAGGATGAGCTTCTCTAGTTCCATCCATTTGGCTGTGAATTGCATGATTTCCTTGTTTCTGATAGCTGAGTAGTATTCCATTGTGTAGATGTACCACAGTTTTTTAATCCATTCATCAGTTGAGGGACATCTTGGTTGTTTCCAGTTTCTAGCTATTACAAATAAGGCTGCTATGAACATAGATGAGGAAACTTCCTTGTGGTTTGGTGAGGAATCATTTGGATGTATATCCAGTAGTGGTATGGCTGAGTCTTGAGGTAGGGCTATTCCAAGTTTTCTAAGATATCACCAGACTGATTTCCATAGTGGTTGTACAAGTCTGCACTCCCACCAGCAATAGAGGAGTGTTCCCCTTTCTTCACAACCTCGCCAGCATGTGCTGTCATTTGAGTTTTTGGTTTTAGCCATTTTGGCAGGTATGAGGTGGAATCTCAGAGTCGTCTTAAGTTACATTTCTATGATGATTAAGGATGTTGAGCTTTGAGGCCACAGTCACCCTAATTCCTAAACCACAAAAAGACCCAACAAAGAAAGAGAACTTCAGACCAATTTCCCTCATGAACATAGACACAAAAAAACTTAATAAAATACTGGCAAACTGATCTAAGAACACATCAAAAGTATTATATACCATGATCAAGTAGGCTTCATTCCAGGAATGTAGGGGTGGTTCAACATTAGAAAATCCATCAATGTAATCCACCACATAAACAAACTGAAAGAAAAAAAAAAACACATGATCATCTCACTAGATGCTGAAAAAGCATTTGACAAAATCCAACACCCCTTCATGCTAAAAGTCCTGGAAAGAATGGACATACAAGGACCATACCTAGAAATAATAAAGGCGATACACAGCAACCAGTAGCCAACATCAAATTAAATGGAGAGGAACTTAAAGGATTTCCTCTGAACTCAGGGACAAGGCAAGGATGCCCACTTTCGCCATATCTCTTCAACATAGTACTTGAAGTTCTTCTTAAACATAGTACTTGAGTTCTTACTAGAGCAATAAGACAACTAAAGGAGATCAAGGGAATACAAATTGGAAAGGAAGAAGTCAAATTATTCCTATTTGCAAATGATATGATAGTATACATAAGCGACCCCAAAAATTCCACCAGAGAACTCTTACAGCTGATAAACACCTTCAGCAAGGTGGCTGGATACAAAATTAATTAAAAAAAAACAAAAACAAAAACCAGAAGCCCTTCTTCATGCAAAAGATAAATGGGCTGAGAAAGAAATTAGGGAAACAACACCCTTCACAATAGCTATATGCTCTTAATGTGCATATGATATAATAGAATATGTCTGTAATAAAGCATTTAATATGGTATTGGCAAGGTACATTCACGGTTCGAGGTGTAGCATGGAACACTGCAAGTGTTCCTAAACTGTAACTCAGTAAAGCCTGGCTCCCAAGGCCATCAACAGAAATGGACTGAAAAGGTCCAAGGAAAGCTGCAGAGAACTCAAATGATAATACCTGTAAGAACAAACACCCACAGGTATAAGGAAAGCACCAGAAGGTCGTTACATGTAAGAGTAGGTGAGATTGTAAATTTGTACATGTCAATTTTTGTATATTCAGCAAGCATTGCTTCTATAACTAAAAAATGGCTGGGCATGGTAACTGAGGGGAAGGGTCCCTTTTCCTGGTCTAAGCATCATGAGTGGGTGATCTAACCTTCTCCTGGCCTTTCTTATCTCCCAGGATACATTTGCATTTTCTCCTCAAATCCCTTATCTCCTCCTTGAAGAAGGTTAAGTGTATCCTTGCAATTCTGAGTTTTTACTTTAGCTGCTTTATATAATACGAGCATCTAAAGCTCTCAGCTCATACTTGGTTGATATAGTGTCATCGCTTCACGTTTCTTCTGGAATTCTTCACATTGGAGACAAACCTCTATTGGTGTGGTGTGCGTAGGCACAGTGCTTATGGGGTCACCTCGGTCATACTAGTGAGGAGAGGAGACAAACGTCTGCAAGTGGAAGGCTCATGAACACTCAGGACTGGGTCTAAAATTCAGTAGGTATCCTTCTCTTGCTTGTGATTAATCAGGGACCCAGTATTCCTTCCTGGTAGATTTTGAAGACACAGGAGAGAGTTCCTCTTCCATGTGCCTCTAAACTTGGTTTGACCTGGAGCCTCTAGTCAGTTGTCTTTGAACAGGAAATAGGTCGGAAGACACAGTCACCTTTATCACTCTGTCATCATCAGAGAGGCAGATGGGAAACACATGCAGGAAGAGGCAGGGTTTATCGTGAGAAGGACTGAGGTTTTTAAAAGTTAATTGAGAGTGTGCATTCGACACAGTTTCCTTTCTATCTTTAGATCTTTGCGTCTTCCCCACCAACCCTTCCTATGACAAGATAAGACATAATAGCAGGACGTCTCAAGTGATGACTCAGGCTTGTAACAGTCACGTTTTCTTTTTAGTAGCTGAGCTTTTAAGGAAGCAGTTCATTGGAATTTATCTTTTTTTCCCCTTCTCTCTCTTAAATCAGTGAGTGGCTTGGGTATGAGATTCCCCTAGGTTCTGTACAATCTGCGTTGGCACTGGCATTTCCACTGGAAATGCGGAGTGTGACCTTTTCTTGTTTGGGCATCTAATCCCATTTTAATGTCTCGTTACGCCCCCGCTGAGGGTCAGCACCCTGTGAATAGACCCTTCTGCACCTGCTCTCCTATTCTCTCTCATTCCCCTCCGAGGAGAACTAGAGGGTGTTCCGGATGGCAAACAATACCACGCTTCACTGGCTGCAGTGACAGAAAACCATTCCAGACCTGGGAATTTGGTAAACTTTAAAGGCCATGAGAAAATAAACACAAAAAACAAGCAACTCTGCCAAAGCCCAGTGGGGTGGTGCGAGAGCGTTACATTTCAAAGCTGCAGATACCAGGGAAAGCACGCCCTTGAATTTCTTAGCTGACAGAGCTCAGACACCATGAAGAAAGCTGCACAGAACCTAGGAGACGCTTGTGTCACAGGCACTGGAGAAGTCATTAACATGAGCTGACGGTGTGAACAGCGCAAAGTCCTCCAAATGACCACAGTGGCTAGATACAGTTGCCCTGTTTACCAGAGTAAAATTCCGGATCATTATACTTCCTGGATCTGTGGAAGCAGTAAGTGGGCGCAGACAGCTTGAACCGTTAAAAGAGTCCATGTCCATGTTTGTCATTTTATAGCTCCTGTTCTGTGGACACAGCTCTTGGCCCATGCTGTTGCCTGGTTATAATTCCTGGTCACGGAGAGTAGAGGATTTCACAGACAGATTTGAACCTGTGATTTGTCACTTGAGCCAAACTCATGACAAAAGTGACAAGAACATAAAAAAGTTCAGGATCAACTGTTTTACCTCATGTCCACCACAAAATCCCCCAAATGGTGTCTCTTGCAGCCAGATTAATGCCTTCACCATTTTTCCCCCTGAAATCACACCAATTTTCATTTTTCCTGATAACGCAAATTCTCTCAGATTGTAACACAAGTGTGTGTTACCTTTCACTTTCTATTTCATTGATTACTTTGCGGGCGAGGGTTGTGGATGTCACAGCACAGGAGTTGAGCTCAGAGGACAAATTTGTCCAGTCAGCACCCACCTTCTGCTTGGGTGTGGGTTCCAGGCTTTGAACTCAGTTTGCCCGGCTGGAGCAGGAAGTGTCTACCTCCTGAGCCATCTTTCCAGCTCCTGTCTTTCAGTTTTGTACCAGGCTCCAAAATCCAGGCAAGGGTGCAGCTGTTCAGAATCTCTTCCCTCTTAATCTTAGCTCTTGATCCTGTCTCCCTGCCTGCGGCTTTCATTTCCACTTGTTCCACACACTGCCAGAGGTGCCTTCCTGAGAAAGAATAGGGGACTCTCCTTTCAAAACGTCCAAACCCAATGCTACATATATACATGGAATGGCAGGATATCAACTGGGTACGCCCTGGGCACACTGAAAATGGGAGTGACTTAGAACTGGGAGCAAGTGAGACTCCCAAAACAAGCCTCATAGACTTGGCCATGTTTGATCAGAAGACAAGTGTCAAGGCAGCCCATGACAAAGTATTATCTGGGAGCAGGGCTGGGTGCACGGCCAGCACAGCAGTTTGCCTAGCAAGCAGGGTCAGAGGGAGAGGATTCTTGGCAGGTTGGTTAGGACAGGCTTGTTGGTGGGCTGTGACTGTCAGCTCCAGATCTTTGTCCTTCAGGTTTGAAGAGTCAAATGAAACTGTCTGGGCAGGGTAGAGATATTATCCAGAAAGACTTGCTTCCTGGAAATGCTCAGGCAGATTGGGTGGGGTAGGTGGTGGAGATTCTCAGAGGGAGCAGCGAAACTGGTTAGAAGACTGGAGGTACAATCCAGGTCTCAGTTATGGTGAAGTAATGAAAAGAGGGTGGCAACGTGGAGGTACTGCAAAGGAAGGACTCGTGGGACTTGGAAACCAACTGGCTAGCCACCAGACAGGATTAAAAGATCACCCTGATTCCAAACTGGGGGGCTATGAGAAAAGGGAGTAGATCGTTTTGGATTCAAGTGGAAGGGTTGGTTCATCTTGATGAAAAAGTCCCACTGAGTGCCCAAGGGCGGGTATTCTAGTTCTAAGCTAGGCATGTGCTTTTGAAATTGTACCAGTGCTAGTGAAATCCCTGGACATGGTAAGGCTGCAGAATGGTGTAGATTAGGGTGGTTCTTGTATTTATGAGCTAGGGAAAAAGAGAAGTTAAGGGGAAAAAATGAGAAGAGTAGGAAGGAGAGTAAAGAAAGGTGGGGTTCCAGGGACAGCTGCCTTTGAGGTTGTGTGTGTGTGTGTGTGTGTGTGTATACGCGTGTGTACATGTGCTGGATGGTGTACATGACATCATAGGCCCAGAGAGAAGGCCTGAGGTGCAGAGGAAGCCTAGAGCTGGGTCAGCAGAAGGGAGGGGATTTGGGACTGAGTCCTAGGGAGGGTCCTGGTGGAAGGCACACCCGGACTGAGTTTAGGAAGGCCGAGAGGCTGTGGCGAGAAGGCCAGTCACAAGGCAGAGAGAAAATCCCTTGCCTGCCATTCTGGTTGGGATTTGTTCTGCAACCTCAGCAGGTGCATGTAGACACCAGTGCTCATGTTGGCTGGCTCACTGTGCTGATAGCCGCTCACTGGAGTTGCAGGCCCAGCTGCGTTGAAGGTCCCTGGCCCACAATAAGCAACTGATAAATTCAGGAGGGTGTAGAAGGGTTAGCTCTAGATAGGAGGAGAGATTATTTGCCTAGCAAGGAGGAAGAGAAAGAGAAGCAGAGCCATCCAAGGAAGGTTCCACTCGTGCAAGACAATTTCCATCACCGTAGGAATGTGGCATCTGAGACCTTTCCCCAGACAGAGTAGTGGCAGGGCCTGGGGGACACTGGTGTTTTCTGTGAGTGAGATTACCCACTAAACACTTTACCCACAGTCCCTGTAAGCTCATGGTAGCACCAGGCATCACTGCTATTCTGACTAAAATAGATGTGAATATAGACCATAGTAAAAATCTAGGTCTCTTGATTGCAAAACCCATACAATCTCCCATGCCCCACTGACAGAGGAATAGCTGGGTTCATAGATAGAGAAAAATCATAGAACAGAGTCAAGGGTCTGGCCAGGGTGAATGAACTTGAATTTGTCTAAGCTCCAGGCAGTAAACTTCCATGACTTCTAAAACCCCAGAGAAAGTCAAGATTGTGGAAATCCGGGCTTTGCCTCAGTTTAGAGAGGTGAGAAGTTTAGGGAGGGAGGTTGTCATAATCAAGGAGGGCGTTGAGAGGCTAGATTTAGTCTCCCAGGAGACTTTGCAGCTCTCAAACTTTTCCCTTGCTAAAGCCCTTACAGATCTTCAGGGATGGAGCAACTCTGGCCCCTTAGCCTTTCTGTTTGACTGTGCAGGCGGCTTCCTTGTGTTTATAGAGAAATGTATCTAAGGTTTTCTAGAAGACCCACAGTCTGTTCTCAGCCATTAGATAAATTCCCGTTCACTCAACACCTGTGCTGTCAACTGTGTTTTGAAGGAAATCCCTTTTCTTACTCAAGTGTGTGTGTGTGTGTGTGTGTGTGTGTGTGTGTGTGTGTGTGTGTGATGTTTGTTTCAGTGGTTTCTTGGGGAAGATGTTCAGAACTTCAAAGCTTGTCGTCCTACCTTCCCATAAACACCAGGGAGGTTGAGCCAAACTGAGGACCACTGTGAAGTAATCCTTTACAAGAGGAGGAATGAAGTGTGCCACACTTACCCGGGACACAAGTTATAGGGGAGACTGTACTATGTGTATGTGTCCAAGGCACAAAAGTTCCAGGGAGCAGTTCTAGAGAGGCTGGCCTGTTTGCATCATGTGTTTCTTACACCAGTAGCTGAAGATACTGTTGGCTTCTTCCTGCCCTAAATGTTTCACTCAGAGACAACTAAGAGAAACATAGATTCCATTTTGAAATGAAAGTAAAGTTTGGATTCTAAAAGTTGCTCTTCCAGGCATGCCCGACTGTGGGCTGTACGCTCCTCCAGATAACTATAAATCACACCCCAAATCATATGTTTAACACAATATGAGGGGGTTGCAGAGAGCTCAGGGGAAACATGCTGAAGGAGCTGACTCTGATCCCTCCAGGATGCACATATAAGGCAGACAAATGAACAAACAGCATCGTGAGGCCTTTTTTTTTTTTTTTTTGCAAAATTTTGTGATTCTCAAATGTGATCTTGACAGATGGCAATACCTTGTGACATCAAAAGGTCAGACACCTGGAAGAGGCGTAACTAATCAAAACTGATGTGAAAGAATACATCTCTAGGACTTCTTAACCCAGAGTGTAAATTCTTGCTAGTAGTTCAGCCAGCACTAAAGATTCAGTTTATTCTCATCTAAGGCATGAACTGCTCATATTAGCACAGAACAGTTAATACACACAGCATAGTTATCTCCAGTAGGAATTCAATGGCTGAGCTTCCAGAACAGAGAATCATGTCTCACATCTGTCAGGATTTGGTATCTAGGTAAGAATTTGCACCAATCAATTGATCTGTCCTCTAACAGAAAAGCATCATTCACCTTCAAGACCTAAAATTTCTCTTGTGTTTGCTTTGGCGCCTAAGGTTTTCCCTCTGGAAGAATACTCTGAGACAGAGTCTCATAGCAAAATATCTCCACATCTGTACGCCCATGTGTGCCTGTGTGCAGCCATGTTTCCAGAGGGCCATTTGACAAGGGTCAACTCTCACATTTTGACATTGTTAACACATTCTTCTTCATTTGGGTTGAAGCATGACAGTCTGGGTGACAGTCTCAAAGTATGATCAGTTGACAGACTTTGCACACTGTAGAACTATAATGTCCAATTTCAGGTTTAATGTGTAATTAAAACTCTTGTTCTAAAATGTCTAAAACCCAAATGTTTGACAAATGGCACCAAGCGCTATGTGAATAAAGTAAACACTGACTCGCCCAACTAGTAGGAGTTCCCACCTCAAGTTCTGAATTTTATACTAGAATGAATTTAGACACACAAGGCTATACGCTTATCAGATTTCCAAAAATGAACATTCTATAAAAACCACACTGGGGCCTTCAGCTGCGGTTTCTTCTATTGCTTATAGATAAATTGAAAACAAATGTTCTTAAAAAAAAAAAAAAAAAAAAAAAAAAACCCAGGGAACTGGAAAAAACTGGCAGGGTACACTTTTTTTTTCTCCAGGATTAATCTATACGGAAGTGTGGTAACCAGAGTCCCAGAAGTCCTGCCTTCCCCAGTGGTTTCTCTCGCATGTGCAGAAGAACAAGTGCAGCCTTGATTTCTTCCTGTGGTGGCTCAGATTAAAATGGGAGACACATCTCATTTTCGGGTGTCACTTCATTGCAAATATATCTTACACACAGGAGAACTTTGGGACAGTCACTTAAAGTGTTTTAACGAATGTTATACATGGGGCTATGGATGGTTCCCTCATCTACTCAAGCCTGGAGTGGATGCTTGACCAAGCACAAGATCACAGACAAAAAACTCAGTAGAAAACATGTGCACAGATTATTGAATGACTTACTTGTTCTTAAAAAAATATTTAACTTAACAAAAATGCTTAATTTAGAAAAATGCACATTAAGTTACCAGGAGCTTATATTGAAGTTGAATGTTGACAATACTAAGTAAGGTACTTTGGTGAGTTTTGCTGTTGTTGTTTTTAACTCTAAAAATATCATCCTTGGGCTTGAGAGATGGCTCAGCAGTTAAGAGCATGTGCTGCTCTTGGAGAGGACCTGGGTTCTGACCCCAGTGCCCACATGTGAGCTTACAACTGATGGCAGCTCCAGTGCCCTGGTACCCAAATGCCCTCACCTGGACCCTGTGGAGTCCAATATGCTCACGCTGCATATAAACTCATACAGGGCCACAGAAGACACACAAATAATAAACAAATCATTAACGAATATATGCCTTGTCCAGATACTCCTGTTTATGTACAAGGTTGTAACATTGCTGAGTTCCTACCAGGAATGGGTAATTTTAGTTCAAACAGGAGAGAGCCTCAGACATCTGTGAATGAAGCTTGATCCCAGTTTAAGAGAGAGCAAATATTTGCAACAAATGTTACTATCATAAGAGACAGGAAAATTTCAAAATTACATAGGACTGAATACCCATTGGGGCTGAGGATGGGAGCCTGAAGAAAGAGGCCCATGAATCAAGAGAGGATCTGTTGAAACACAGATGGAAGTACCGCCATGCTGTTAGCATCCACCGCCAATCTGGCTGGCTGTGCTGCCTGAGGTATCTGGGTGCTGCTTGGTCTCCCACAGCTGAGGACTATTGGATGAAATGTTAACACTGGAGCATCCAGATAAGGAAATACAGATATGCTCTGAACTGCTCTCTGTGTTCTTTTTAAAATATCTGATTGTTTCCTCCCCAAAATAGCAATCAATCTGAACCTTATTTTCAAACTAATTTATTTTTTTAAAAACCCTCTTACTAGGAAAATGATGCTTTCTGGGGACTGTGGTCTCTTCTTGGTAAGAGCTACAGCTGAAAGTTTGGGTGACTCCGGCTTTTGGTTTCACATGCAGCGGTCACTGATAGACGGCGCTGTGATCAGTACATTGGCTTTGTCTTTATGTGTTCTATACCTTCTGCTGTTCAAGAACCTTCAAAGGGGATGGCTTTTGTCTTACTCGGCTGGCCATCGGTCTTGAAGGGACTTAGTAGACTCACATTTCTCTCCAAGAGAAATATTTTTACTTAATTTGTTTCATGTGGTGTGTGTGGTGTATGTGCACCTGTGTGTGGGGGGGTGCATGGCATGTGTGTGAATGACATTTGGTGTCCTGTGTTCTTACTTCTTACTCTCTGCCTTATTCCTTTGACACAGGGTCTCTCCTGAACCTGCATCTGGGCCGGTGGCCAGCAAACTCCAGGGGGTTCTCATGTCCAACCCGTTAGTTGAGTGCTAGGGTCACAGATACATGACCGCACCCAGCTTTTTATGCGCGTGCTAGGATCTGAACTCAGGTCCCTGCACATGTACAGCAAGCTCCCTTACCCAGGGGGCCGCCTCTCCAGCCTCATATATTCCTCCTCCTCCTCCTCTTCTTTTTTGAGGCAAGCTTTCTCTGTATAACTCTGGCTGTCCTGGAACTCACTCTGTAAACCAGGTTGGCCTCCAATTCACCGAGATCCTCCTGCCTCTGCCTCCAAGTGCTGGTTTAAAGGCGTGCACCACCACCACATGGCTAATGTCTTCATTTTTTTTTTAATAAAAGACTGCTTATCTGATATTAATAAAACTACTCACTATTTGCACTGGATGTTTTCATTGCTTTTTTGTTTCTAAGTATCTGTTTCTGTGTAATGTATCTTCTCTAAACAGCATGTCTCTGATGCTTTTTTGTCTGCTGTGAGATGTCTGCCTATAAGCTGGGGTTTGTAGTTTCCTTGCATTTACTGTGGTTATTGATTGATGGGATTGTATCTGTCACTTTCCTGTTTGCTTTCTGTTTGTCCTTTCTCTGTTCTCTGATGTTCCTTTTCTGCTTCTGATGACTTCATTAAATCCTAGCATGCTGCCGTATACACTCCTCCTGTTTATGTAAGTTGTCATTATTCATGTGCCATAAAACTTGCCTTATATGTTTCAAATGTTTGCCTTCTAAGGAAACCACAAGAAGGGAAGAAGTCTTGTTAAAAGGACAGTCACTTACCTTTCTGGCCTCTTACTGATAGCTGCAGCTTAAGCTTCCATCATGTATTGTTTTCTTGGGCTGAAGGATCTTCGGTTGTTTTGTTTGGGTAGAGCATGTCATTCTTACCTGAGAGCTTCTACATCATCTTGTTTTTTTTAATACACACTAATTTCTGCTGTGTGCATGTGTCTGTGCATGTGTACAGTTGCATGAGCATGTGTGTACATGTGTGTGGAAGGCAGGAGATAGCCTCAGGTGTTGATCCTCAGGGCTGTCCACATTTTTTTGAGACAGGGTCTCTCTTGGTTTGAACTCATGGAGTAGCTATGCTGTTTGGCCATGGAGCAGCAGGCAGCTGAGTGTCTCCCATCTTCCCAACGTTGGGAATACAAATGTGTGCTACCATTTTTACGTGGGTTCTGGGTGATGGAACTCAAGTTTTCATGTTTTTGTGGTAAAGACTTTAGTGATTGAGCCAAGTCTACAGCCCTTGATGTATATAGTTTTCTAGATATTGGGGTGTGAGTAGGGGTGGGGAGTTAATGGCTTTTCTCCCCAGCAGTACACTGTTTCATTGTGTCCTGCTCTCCATTGTGTCTGATGAGATGTGACAATTTTATCATTAGTGTGTGTGTGTGTGTGTGTGTGTGTGTGTGTGTGTGTGTGTATTTTTCACTCAGCTTTTGTGATTTTCTATGCAGTTTGGTTTGTGACATTTTGACATAATATATTTTTTCTATTTGTTTATATTGCTTGATTTCTTGAGATCCTTGTAGATTTCTGTCTTTCTATAAATATTGGAGTTTTAAATCATTTTTCAACTTTTAAAAAATGAAACTTTAGCCAGGCATGCCTTTAATGGTGGTGTATGCTTTTAATCCCAGCATGAGGGAGGTAGAGGCAGGTGGATCGCTGTGAGTTTGAGGCCAACCTGGTCTACAGAGTTCCACAACAGCCAAGGCAGCATAGAGAAAACCCTGTCTCCAAATAACAAACAAACAAACAAACAAACAAACAAAAAAACACAAAAAACTCAAACCAAAGCAAAACAAAACAAAACTTTATTGTAAAGAACTTGAAAACGAAAAGCACTGTGAGATTAGTCAGACCCAAAGTCTGTACGTTTCAACACACTTCAATACAGCCAAAATAGCTATGCTGAAGTTAAGGAACTTCACACTGGATTTTGCACTTTTGCTATCAGTTATATATTTATACAAGTACTCACTACAACCTCTCTCCCCCAGAATCCATGGCAGAGTTGAAACTGGAAAAACAATTAACTTTATATCATTGTGACTCATGGGCCCATCACCTGCATCCAATTTGCCATTACCTAGTATTTTCCCTTTCTCAGTCTCTCTGCTACATGTTATACTGTGCATATATATGCTTACTATAGGCTAGGGTCAGCATATGACAGAGAAGGAGCAATTATTTTTATTTCTGAGATTGTGTGACTTTGCTTGATGATATACATTATTTTTATTATTTTTTTAATTTCATTTTTTTTTACTGTAGCTGGAATTTTGCCTACTTTATTGGGTTCTTTTTTTTTTTAAATACTCTATCCTTTTTCTCCTCAAGCCACATCCCAGCAACAAACCCCTCCCTATTCCCCCTTCCTATCCCGCTCCTCCACCCTCCTCCCCCCAGAAGCTTCCCCCTTCAGTCCAACAGATGGTTCCCTCTCCCACAACAGTAAGTATTATACAAAACAATAGATATAAATATGCCACATTTATGAGAGTTAAATGGCCCAGTATACCTTCCCAATGTCCAGTTCATACATATTTGGCCCCTGACTTTAACCTTCTACTATCTAAACATCTCCATGAGTTTAAAGTTCTATAACTGACTTAGTTTTCATACTAACTTGCATCACTATTATAACCATCTTCTTAGATCTAGAACGCCCTCTTGATTCCTAAACAACTCAAAATTTAACTATGAGACTCTAGCTGTCTATTCTTCAACCACCTCAGAGACCCGAGAGGGATAAATATATTTGCTTATATAGGAAGTGCAGGGCCTGCAGCTTCCAAAACTAAGAAAGAACATACCAATGACTGCCTGGACAGTTCCCATTTTCTCTCCATACATTCCAGCATCAATCTTCAGCCCTTGGGTCCTGTTTCTCTGACAGACATTTGTTGTAGAGCAGGGATCATGAAGGACTTACCTACCCTGTCTTGGCAGAGTTAGGCTGTCGACTTCCCTGCTACCAAGTTTTGTCCTTTTTGGACAGCAGTCTGTCTGCAGTTGGTGCAAGGGGTTTTTTCATGCCAAGAGAAAGGCTTGCCACTAATTCAACCATCTTACAGTGGAGGTTCTTCGATGCTTATCTTCTATTTGGAGTAGAATAGGGGGTGCTGTCAGGCGCTGATATGTCTCAATATCAAAAAAAAATCTTGATTTAGGATAACATCTTTGAATGCCATATTCTGCAGATCTCTTGGGGTTTTTGAAGATGCCCTATCCATCTCTTGTATTTAGATAAGCAAATGTTGCTTGTCTCTTAGCAACTTGATTACTGGGTAGTTTAGAGAATATCTGTGATAGACTGTCATAGTAGCTAACAAAGTGACATGTTTGCATGACTAGGAGTTTGTTTTAACTATCCTAGACTGTTTTAGACGGTTGGTATCAAGAGGTCAGAGCTTCACAATTTTATTTTTAAGTATCTCTAGGTATGATACCATTAGGAAGCGTTACCTTTAAATTTGTATCAATATACAAAGATCTATTCAATTGTGGTTAAATATACTCTTAATTATGTATCAATATACCAAGATCAATGCCTATGTAGCCCAATATAATCTTAATATTACATCCATATGCAAGGGTCAATACCATTGTGGCCAACTATAATCTTAATTTTGTATCAATATACAAAGATCAATACCGATGTAATCCAATACAATCTTATTTTTTTAAGGTTTTTTGAGACAGGGTTTCTCTGTGTATCCATGACTGTCCTGGACTCGCTCTGTAGACCAGGCTGGCCTTGAACTCACAGAGATCCTCCTGCCTCTGCCCACCCCCCGAGTGCTGGGATTAAAGGCGTGCGCCACCACACCCGGCTGATGATATACATTCTAAGCCCAATCATTTTCCTGCAAGCTTTATGATTTCATTTTTTTTTCAGAGTTGAATACCATTCATATGTGTGTGTGTGTGTGTGTGTGTGTGTGTGTGT
>CAJQZJ010004856.1:1533549-1575278 GCA_907164525.1 Lophiomys imhausi
TGTGTGTGTGTGTGTGTGTGTGTGTGTGTGTGTTTTGCATTATCCAGGAACAGTGGGGTCTGCTGCTGCTTTGTGCCTGAAACATAATGCTGTGGGGGCAGGGGTGTGGGATGGGAGAGGCTGCTCACAAGATAGCAGCCAGGAAACAAGCTGACAATGCTGACTTCCTGGACAAGATGCCCTCCCAAAGTATGTACTTGATAATTTACTTCCACCAACCAGGCCTGCCACCAGGTTTCTGCCATTACCAGTAATGACATCAAATTATAAATTTATTAGAGGACAAACCCATTGGTTAGGCCAGAACCCTCATGATGCAATTACCTGTCAATTACTATATTCCCAATCTAGGGGCCAAACCTTTAACATATGAGGCTTTGGGGGGACGTTTTGTGTCTGACTCACTCATGAAGATGATTTTATCTCTTTGAACATACTCTCATGAAAGTTGCTCTCAGATTTTGTGTCTAAATCTACTGCCCAGGTCAGGTCATGCTCTGTTGTAAAAGCTCGGGGACACTAACTTCCTGAAAGGAAGGACAACTCCTGGCTTAGCAGACAGTCCAATTACACCATCTTTCAAGCTCTGTCATCCCACAAATCCTGTCTGGGCAGGTTCTAGGTGAGCTAGGGCAGACTCCCAACAGAACATCCTGAGATGCAGACTTCAGTGTTTTGGGTGAGTTACCAGGGTGATAATGGGTTGCTAACAATGTGCTGCTCTGCTAGGGTATCCTCCACCAGTGCACAGCTTACTTGGAAACTCTTCTCATACTCCAGGTCAGTGGCTCTCAACCTTCCCAATGCTGTGGCCGTTTAATACAGTTCCTCATGCTGTGGTGATCCCCAACCATAAAACTATTTTGTTGCTACTTCATAACTATAATTTAGCTACTGTTATGAGTTATAACATAAATATCTAATATGCAGGATATCTGATATGTGAACCCTATAGGGGTTGAGTGTGTTATGAGTTTATTAAAATAACCAATAATGAGAATGTTTTTGTTTAGTCCCAGGTGTGAGGCTGCTTAAGACACAGGTGTAAAGTATTAACTGTCTCGTGAGCTAGCAGGGACGTGGCTTAACCAGCTGAGCATGTAAACTCTGAGGACTTGGGAGAGAGGAATAAAAAACCAGAGCCCCGAGGAGAAGTGGGCTCTACAAAGAAGTAGGAGAAAGGGCTACAAAGAAGAAAGAGGTTGCTGCTCTTCTTGCTGCTGGTGCTCCCCCAAACTGCTGCTTGTTCTTCCTGCTGCTGTCTCCTGGTTTGCTGGATTTCTACTGAGACTGGTATTACCCCCAAAGAACCCAATGACCCTAATCAGCAGGCTAAAGAACATCCCCTTTCACCTTTAACCTTCTTTATCTCTTGCATAGTGTTGGGGGCTTGGGAGGAACAACAGGTGGAAGGGAGGTAAAAGTATTAAATATAGTAAAATAAGTAGAGTGTATAATAGAATAATAAAAGCCACATGCTACAGTTGAGAATCACTGCTAGCTGTTTCTCATGGTGAGTCTTAGGTCTCCTTACCACTTGGGTGTCCAGTGCTGCCTCTAGCCACAGACTAGGTCCATCTCCCACACAGGCCTCCGCAACTCCCTTTCTGGGTAGTTGTTGGCTTGCCCTGCAGATTCCCACCATTCTAGCTGTCCTGCAATGATATTCTGTTTTGTATATTTGGTCCCCAGCTAGTGGTACCATTTGGGAAGTTTAGGAACATTTGAGAGGTGTCCTAACCAAGAAAGCAGGGGACTGGGAAGGGCCTTTAAGAATGGTGTCCGTGGCCACTTCATGTCTGTCTCTGTCTCCTGTATGCTGTGGTATGAACAGGTATCCTCTGCCACATGCTTCTGTTGATATGGCCATCTGCACAAGTGCATGGGGCCAAACAACCATGGACTGAACCTTCTGGAGCCATGCTGCGGTTAGCTTTCATCCCTCAGGTTGTTCCTGTCAGTATTGTGGCCCTAGTGACACAGATGTGACTAGTTCACCTTGGTGAGGAAATCCCCAGAGGGTTGGGGAGAGCTGGGCATCCTCAACTGTTGAGTCTCTGTTCTCCATAGCGGTTGTTATCTTGGCTGCCTCTTCTCCATTCCTGGAAACAACTGTCTTGTTCAACTTCATGATAATTTTCAAAGAATGGGGGCTACTTTGGTCCAGTTACAGCATCATGGCTGGAAGCTCCTATGGGTTTTTCATTGAGGATGAAGAGGAAGGGGGGGGGAGGAGAAAGAGAGAGAGAGAGAGAGAGAGAGAGAGAGAGAGAGAGAGAGTTGGAGGGAGATAGAGACAGAAACAGAAACAGATAGTAGAGAAAGCTCCTACCTACCTTGATGTTTGTGAAGGTTGAATGACCTAAAAAGTGTCCCATTAGAAGTTTATCTAGTAGAGCTTGTATCTAATGTTTCCAGTGTAATAATCCTAATAATGATTATTTCCTATTATTGAACATTTGTAGTTCATTTACAATTTGAACTTTTCAAAAGCAATTACTTCATTAGGATGCTGTTTAAATTGAAATAATGTACATTTCGGGCTATTTTGGCTGTTGTCCTCATTAATTGGTTTAGAAATATCTTAAAAGGAAAAGTAACTATTTTTGATTAAAGAGTTTGTTTCAATTTATCCATACCAAGGAAACTACCATACTTTTATGAAATTTCATAGAATATCATTAGAGGATAAAAACAGTGGTTTGTAATTTTTATGTGTTTTTCCCTGGAAGCTGTCAATGGTTGTGAACCGTCCAAGGCTGAGTCACTTTATTCTGTTATGAATAGAAAAGTACTTGGGGTCGGGGAGGTGCTCGGTGGGTAAAGCGCTTGCTGTGCAAACCTGACTTTGGATCCTCAGCCTAGCTGAATCTGAGAGACCTTGTCTCAAAAAATAAGGTGGAGAATGACAGTGGAAGACACTCATTGTCATGCTGACCTCTGACCTCCATACACACACAAATGTACACACACACACATACACACACAAATGTGTACACACACACCCAGAGACACACACAAATGTGTACATACACACACAAATGTGTACACACACGGAAACACACACAAACACAAATGTATATACACACACAGCCAGAGACATACACAAATGTGTACACATACAAACAAATGTACACACACACACAATATGGCAGAATATAAAAGTGTTGTATGTTTGGAACTGAACAAGCTGAAGTTCTCTCATCAGATGATAGTTCCATATTGTTCCCCCCCATAGAAGCCAGTCTCCCCCCTTCAGTATTTTCCCTTTAAAAAGAGAACTGAAGACTTGGTGTAACTTCCTGGGATCAATCAAGTGTGAAATGTTTTTAATTGTAGTAATAAAAGCAACTGCCTAACTTCGGTCTCTAACACAGTAGCTCTCAAGTCTCTTTACAAAGCTTGCTAGGGAAAGACGGCTCATCCATGCATTTCCCGAAGGCCAGTCATTGCCTCAGGGCACCTAACTTCTGCCTGTGGACAATCAGACCTGGGACCAAGATAGAACATCCCATCCTTGCTGGCAAGGGGCAGGAACAGTTCCTGCAGAGTGCTCAGGCTGCCCCGGAGTAGTGAACATGGTGGTGTCTATTTCTTGCCATTGGAGACTGTGAAGCACTTCTGCCTCTTTGGGTCGACAGAAGCCCCAGAGGGAGGGAGCACTCTATTTTCAGAAAAAGGTTTTGACACAATAATAAGAAAGAAAAGGGAGATCCACAAAATACATGTTAGAATTAGGACTTTGAGGGCCACCAAGACAGTTCCACAGTTGAAGGCGCTTGCCGTCAAACCTGATAAAACTGAGTTCAGAGGCAGGTGAGCATCCCTTATCTGAGATTCCCAGCAGAGCAGCATTTTGAATTTTAGGTTCCCTCTGCCCCAGAGTTTGGCATCTTTACATGTGTGTCCTGAGATGTCCTGGGAATGGGATCCCAGCCCAAGCAGTCCTCTGTGTTCTCCATCCACCTCATACACGTAGCCAGGACACATTCTGACAGAATATAGTCAGTGTGCATTTTAACGGTCTACCACAAAGACAGCTGAGGAATCTGACCCCTGTGACCTCATGCAGGTGCTCAGGAAATTTCTGATTTCGGAGGTCTCAGGACTTCAGTGTCAGATCTGGACCATGTAATCAGCATTATCTTCCCACTTTGCCCATAAGGCAAAGATCACTTCAGAAGGCGAAGTGATCCTTCTAAATGCCCTGGGATCCTGGGATTCTGACTCTAGATGAGCTAGAAGACAAACCTTGCAATTCTAAATGCTTCTGTAGCATAGAGTGTAGTCTCAATGGGAGAACTCATCCTTTGTCTGTCTGTCTGTCTGTCTGTCTGTCTGTCTGTCTCCCTCACTTTCATAAAGTGCTGCCTTGGGGCATAACTGGCACTGGTCAGGAAAACCCCTCTTCAGGCTGAGCTAGATGTGACCAGAAGATAAAAGACAAGTGTGCTTGACAGAAGTTCAGCAAAAGAAATACGGATTCTTGGACAGATGTCCCAGAAATACGGTGTCTGTATTAACTTACAAAGAAAAGCAGTGTGAAGCCTTTGAGTTGCTTCGTGAGCTGAGACTTGTGAATGACAATCAGGTGCCAAGCTGAGGGGAAAACTGACTATGTCACTCAGAAGCTGGGGACATACCACTTCTGCCATGAAGTGAGGGATACAGGCAGCACCAGTGAGCAGTGAGTCCCCATTGCCCTTGCTCACAATTGCCCACTGTTCTCCTCGGTGGCCACAGTCCCTATATGGAAAAAGCAACAGCCACTGAGAAGGAGAAGTTAAGAACTTCACTGATAACCCTCCTCATTTGGAGGTGACTCAGGGTCTGAGATCAATATAGGTCCTCCTTTACATGACACTGGGATGGGATATATGGTGAGAGTCCTTTTTAACTTTCATAATGTGACTGGAATGGACATTACATTAAATTGTCTTGTGCTGTTAGAACTCATAAGAAGATGGGCCTGGAGGTGGGGTTGCCAGCCTCATTTCTGACCTAACCATATTTGTCTCAAGGTGCCCCCCAAGGTCTGGGGATTGGCTGCCCCCTGATTCTGTGACAAGGAGGAAAGAAAATAGCCACACAGCACAGGAGTGAAAACACTGGTACCCCTGAGAACAGCTAGGACCCAGGATAGGGTTGTTTATCCCAGAATATAAAAAGCGTCTGCAATGGGGAGGAAAAGCCAGAAGTTGGGCAGTGAGGAGCCCATCCAGGGGGAGAAAGATCACTGGGAGAAAGAACTTAGCTGATGCTTCAACTTCCCCAGTCTATTTCTGTGGGGTGTTCTGAGCACCCAATTTGACAATGGTTTGCTCATTCATTCTCTCTCTCTCTCTCTCTCTCTCTCTCTCTCTCTCTCCTCTCTCTCTCTCTCTCTCCCTTTCCATCCCTCACTCTCTCCCTCTCTCACTTTCTCTTTTCTTTTGGCTTGTATACTTAATAAACATAACCATTGAAAAACCCCTAATAGGTGAGCATGGTGGTGCCTGCCTTTTATCCAGCACTGGGGAGGCAGAGGCAGGAGGATCTCTGTGAGTTCAGGACAGTCATGGATATACAGAGAAACCCTGTCTCAAAAAACCTTAAAAAAAAACAACCAAAAAACAAAAACAAAACCCCAAATATGGACTGTACAAAACAATGGCTTTTTAAAGGTTTTTGTGGCATGGATTGTATTTGTCTTATCATACCAAGACAAGCTGGAAGGGTGATTTGGCTCTCACCTGAGGCATGCCAGTTAGTAACTTTCAGGGAGTGAAGGTCTGATTTCTCTTATGTTTGGAATTGAAGTCTTACAAGTGTAGCTGATGGGGCCCAGCTGGTCCGGAGCTCATGATCCTCCTGCCTTTGCCTCCCTAGTGCTGAACTTACCTTGTCCTGCTGAGGATCTGCTGCTAAGGGTGGGGTTGCTAACCAGGTAAGGCTACCCTTTCAGCCTCCCATCTGCTCATCCTCACTGGGATTTCTTCCCTCCAAGTGTTCTCAAGAATTACGGAATTAAAGACAGAAATGAGGACAGGGTGCACTTTCACGCAGCAGGCTGAGCTTCCCTGTCACACTGGGGACATAAGGGCTGCCAGGCTCCACTTTGATGTGGGTCAGTGCCCTGCGCTGAGTGCAGTGAGAGGTGGGGGCAGGGCGTGGTAATGGGTTCCAGGGAGGGTTGTGCAAGGCAGGCCCAGGGCCAACCCAGCGTGGATAAACATTCTCACCCTGGCTGCCTCCCGCGCTTGTGTAGGGGCATTCCTGAAAGACCGGGCGCATTTGTTTGACTTACATAACGTCTTACATCAGACGACTAAAGCTGCCCTTCCGGGCTCCTGTCCTGTTGAACCCGCTCCAACCGAAACCTCTTTCCGTTCCATAGGCAGAAACCTGATTACCTGTGTAAGTGCCGCCTGCGGGTCAGCACAGCTGCCTGCCCTCGGCCCTCCTCTCAGTCTTGGTGACACCACTGCTCTCCTTCCTCTTGGAATTTCACCCATTCGCTCAGTCGTTAAGTCCTTAAAAGGACTCGTTCAGAAGAACTCTTCCCTGAGAGACTTCTCCCACGTAGACTTATACTGAGCATGCACTGTGCATACTTTTGTTCAGAACTCGACCATGAGTGACTTCTCCCACATGTACTTACACTGAGCATGTATTTAGCCTCCTTTGGGGCAGAGGAGATGCCAGGAGACTCTAGAACTGCAAGGGAGCATGGGGATTATTATGGTATGCATAAAGGGACTGCAGCTTGGGGCACGAACTGTCATTCACTCTGTGCTAGCCCTGGGAAAGGAGGTCAATAAGCAAGACAGTCGTACTTGATTTGGCTTTTGCTTGATACGGAGTCTTTGGTCTTCCCTCCCTCCCTCCCTCCTTCCCTCCCTCCCTCCCAACTTAACTTTGTATCAGAGGATGGTCTTGAACATGTGATCTTTCTGCCTCCACCTTCTGAGTGCTGGGAATCTAGGAAGCACTAAGCCAGGTTTAATGCCTCGATTTTTAGCCTGAAGTCTTCAGTGTGAGTTGGTTTAAAGCACCATAACTAAATCTACTCTGGATGGTCACTATCCCCACTTAAGCATCTTGGTACTTCTTGTCCTTTGTCCCTCACCTGTAGACCAAAGCAGACCTGGGGTCAGAGGTGACTTACACAGGCTCTCTGTGGTTAGGCGGCATGTGTATGCCTTCACACGTGTCTTCTTATCTGACTTCCACAACCGTCCACGAGGGAACAGCATAGGCATTGTGAAGGTTAGCTGGTGGACAAGGCCACGGGTCTCAGAGAGGAAGAACTTCTGTCCAAGTGTTCCTTCAACTACAGGACACCAGGGACAATAGCAGCCTCTGTGTACACCTCCTACTTCCAATATCACCTACTAAAAGTACATGGGCCCAGGCATAGGGCGAAGGAGACATAGAGAGAGAGAGAGAGAGAGAGAGAGAGAGAGAGAGAGAGAGAGAAAGGGAAGGAGAGAATGAGAGGAAGGAGTGCGACATATTAGTGATGGCATGGCTGTCACAGGGCTGTGGGCATGTGAGGCCGAGAGTCAAGCACAGTCATCCGATGCAGCTGAGGCCAGGTGAGAGGACATAATGGTTTATAGTGAGCACAGCCGCTCTCCAGAGAAGACACCAACCAGTGTAACTACAAGTCCAGAGAGAGGGGGCTCACCATGTGGTGTAAGGCTGTGTGCTCAAGGCCCCAACAATCTTGACACCCTGATGGGAGAACTCTGGTCATCCTAGTCCCCTTTACCTGTCAACTTGTCACAGCCTGGATTTACCAGAGATGGGAATCATTAGTTGTGGGATGGCACAGATCAGATGGGCCTATGGGCTTCTCCTTGGGGAATGGTCTCGACTGATGTAGGTCTTGATTGATGTAGGAGTGTTCAGCCCACTGTGGGTGGCACGGTCCCTAGACAGGTGGTCTTGGGCTGTGTAACAAAGCTAGCTGGATGTGAGCCTGAGAACAAGCCAGGCAGGGTCCCTCCATGGTTTCTGCTTCAAGTTCTTGCTTTGAGTTCTTGGCCTGACCTCTCTCAAGGATGGGCTGTGCCCTGGAAGTGTAAGACAAGTAATCCTTTCCTCCCCTAAGCTGCTTTTGGTCAGTGTTTTGTCACAACAAGAGAAAAACAGCACATCCTGGAACGGAAGCTTTCAACATGATGTGAGTCCCTATTGTCTCCCCCAGTCTCTCTCCCACAATTTCTGTTTCAGTCCATCAGTCTGCCCCCCCCATATCCTTCCATTATCTGTGAATACATTTAGAGGATTCGACAAAGACTGGAACTAACACAAAGAGGGAAAAGCCAGAAGTGGAAAATTTGAGTACAAATCCTCAGGAAAATACAATAAAATGTTCCTAAAAAATTAAAACTAATCACTTGAATATGTGTAGCTTGTATTTTTAAGTTAAAAATGAAGTTTTAAGGTGCAGCCCCTTATCCCCTTATAACATTCATGAAACTGGCTATAAAATATTGCCATTATTATTGAAACTTTGTTTGAAATGGTGTTGGATTTAAAAAAAAAAATCCAATGGTAATCTGAAGTAAGAACTGAAGTATTGGCCAGAGTCATTCAGTCAGCCTTTCCACTTGTAAATGGGAATTTAAGATACCTGCTAAGAGATACTGACTCATTTTCGGTTACTGGAGATGCCAACAAAAACGTGATTATAAAACTAAGATGAATTATTCTTTATAAGAGCAGAATAGTTGCAGAGAGCTAGCTAGTTTGATATCGTAAAGAATAATTGGTTGAAATTCTTGAGGGGTTAATGTGAGGCTAAAAAACTTTTTCTCTGTGTAGTCTGGCTTCTTTTATACAATAGGAACAGTCATATTGAAGCCTCAGAGATGGGGACTTTCGCCTGAATATGACCATCTGTAGTGACTGGATGACTGATACTCCTTAAACAAGTGGACAGACAGACTGTGGCCAGGAAGGTAGAAGCCTCCTGTATATTATAAAAATATAGGGTTTAATCTAGAATTAGGTACTCAGGAGAGGACTATCCTAGTGAAGAGGTCATAAAGCTGGACCTCAAGGCCAGGGAATTCACCCAAATGTCAGTAAAGGGATGCTAAGTCTACAACCCAAAACACTTGGAATAGTTTTCAAGACCTTGATGCAAGCAGATGAATTCTGGGAGATTCTTGGAAGCCTTCTCCCGTGGTCCTGGGTGACAGTCATGGATCCCTCACATCTGCCTGAGCACGTGCAGGACCATCTGCTCTCAGCCTCAGTGAGCACACATCTCCTCATTTGAATACCCATAAGGCAGTTCCCAGGGAGTACCTACACCCAAAGCTGTGGCTGGTCATGGCAAGTTGTTAGATGATTAAGTTCAGAAGGCCAACTCCCCTAAACTAATGAAAGTTATCAAAGAACAAGGACCCTTGGAGGGTGGAGGATATAGCTCAATGGTACAATAAATTTTTTGCTTGCTTGAGGTCCTGGGTTCTATGGCCAGCATCCATCCATCCATCCATCCGGCTGGCCAACAATCAAGTGAAAATACCAATAACTCTTGACATGAGTTCATGTCTTTATTTCATCTGTCCCTTACTTTAAGTAGTGAGGTTCCACATTTTTCACTAGGGAAAATATATCCTCAGCCATTCTGGTTGGGGAGACAGTTAATCTGTAGGCGGCACTCACAAGGGATAATTGAGCTTGTGATGGTGTGCAGGGGCATTCCATACTGTCAGGAGGATCTCTGCCAGAACTTAGACACAGCTGGGGAAAAATTGATGGTTGATCAACCCAGATCTGAACCACAAGGGGTCTGCTACCTAAGGATTGGGGGGAGGTTTCTACAATTCGACCAAACCAGATGAATTGCATGACCTAGAAATAGAAAAACAATTGAGTTAGATGTGTCATAAATATATAAAATATATGTAGATATAAAAAGAGTCAATTTTGTGACTATCATAAAATACACATTAGGTTAAAACTGACTGATACAGTTAGGCCAGTCCTGGATGGGAGAATTGTAAACAAACATCAAGATGCAGATTAGCTGTGGTATATAACTGCAGCCATATTCCTTGAGTATTGCCCCATCTTTAAAGTCTGTGGGTGTGCAGCCATGGCCACACATGCGATTTACTTTCTGGTCCATTTCTCACCTCATGGCTGTCTTGAAGTTCTCAGCATAGATGCATGTATACACGTGGCCAATAAAGCACGTGCTAACTAACCTACTGCTTGTGTTCTGGGAAGGCATTGGGTCAACAGCAGACTGTTTTGGGGAGAGTCAAGTCACATGGACTTTTAATGACATTCTAATCCCTCTGCTCTTCAAGGTCAATCACATTTCTCATGTCCTCAGGGTGATTTTAAAAGCTTGGAAAACAGGACAGATAGTTCACTTCTTTTCCTTACAAGTCTTGTGCAAAGTAGGAGAGCAGTGATCAAAAAGTCGGAGTTGGACAATGCGGCCAGAGCTCAGAACTGACGATACATTGAATGATGTCTTGTTGCTACACAAGGTGGCTTGCTGGTGTGGACAGTCTGCCTTACTGCTCATGTGTTCCTTGATTTCTTTGTTGACAGCTGGGGCCTCAGCCTGGATCCTAGCTTTTAGAGTTCTAATCAAATCACTCACCTTCGAGTGTGTGTGGGGGGGGGGGGGGGGGGGGGGGGGGGGGTGGATCACAGGTAAGTCAGCTCCAGAAGAGAGCCAATCAGTGCTTGCTCACAATGGTGTCTGGTTACTTCTCAGAGAGCTTTCTCCAAGAAGGGTTCTGCTTACCCAAAAGAGATGAAAAGGAAAAATTAAGGCTCTCTAAACACAGAAGAGACTTTTGCTTTGATTCTTCAGAAAAAAAATTTGGAAGGAAGGCTGTCAGCAGAATAATCCATTATGAATTGTGAGGAGGGAAAATGTAGGAGTGTTTAGAGTTAACTTTGAGACAATAACTTTAAGTCAAACAGAAGTCCATATCTTGGACCTGGGGAGATGGCTGAGTTGGTGAAGTGCTTGCTAGGCAAGCAGGAAGATTTTAGTTTGATTCCCAGAACCCATGTTAAAAATCAAGGTGTGTTGGAGCATGCCTTTAATTCCAGTTCTGGGGAGGCAGAGAGATGGGAATCCCTGTTACTTGCTTGCCAGTCAGCTAAGCCGATAGGCAAGCTCCAAGTTCCAGGAAACATCATATCTTAAAAACTAAGGTAAGGGGTGATAGTGGAGGACTTTCAAGTTTGACTTCTGGTTTTCACAGTCATCCAAATGTACCCACACATGTGAACAGAATGCATATACTCACACATAAGTCCTTATCTTTCTGAAAAACAGATCATGAGTACATTCCTTCCTGCTGGTTGTTTACAGATTGGGATTTGCAGTCTCTTCTTCAAATGTTTTCAGGACTGAGGCCATCTGAAAGGGAACTATGTCGAGTGAAGTTTCTAGTCCTTTAGAGCAAGTCTCAGTGGAACCCATTGAGACCATCTCCGCTTCATTGGTGGAGTTCCCTGGTAGGAAGGTGTCTGTGCACCTTGAGCCGGCTTCAGACCACTGCGGTGTAGGAACAACGTTGGTGGTGGGGCTGACAAGCTCATTCTGAGTCCTTTCTGTGCATTACCTTCTTGCTGTCCCCTTTCTCCTCTCTCTCCGACTGTTAACTGCACAGATGGGTCCCCACAGCAGCATGAAGTTGGGAACCACTGTGAGCACGTGGCTGTGCTCCTATTCACTCTTCTGCTTTTCTTCTTTCTAAGCCTACAAACATTCTAAGCTGTGCTCTCGAATCCCTCCCCTCCCCTCTCCCTCTTCCCCTCCCTTCCCCTCCCCTCCTCCTATCCCTCTTCACCCATCCCCTCCCCCTGCCCCTCCCCCTCCCCTGCCCCTCCCCCTGCCCCTCCCCTCCTCTTCCCTCCCTTCCCCTTCCCTCTCCTCCCCTCCCCTTCAGTCCCCCATCTTCTCCAGCTGTTGCTGTCAACTATTTTCCCACTAGTGATTTATGCAATGTCTCTAAGGAAGAAAACAGATCACAGCAACGTCAGAGCAAAGATCTTCTGGAAGAGCCACTGCAGCCACCTGCACAATTGCAGGCTAGGGGACCAGAACATGAAACTGGTTTTCTTTGACTTTTTGACAAGCAAACAAACACCCCAAATAAAAACAGACAAAAACAACAAACAAACAAAACAAACACCCCCAAAACCCTCATTCTCTTTCCTACAGTCTTCTCCCCAGGTCAGTCCAACGTGAAGTTAGCTGTGTCTCAGGTCATGATGGAATGCTCTGAAGGCTGACAAGGACTGTGAGTATACCCTGATCAGACCCTGCACGCAGCACTCCGGGTCTCTGAAACCATGGGGGTGAGGTATCCTTTTACCTTTTTGAGAATCCCCCAAAAACCCTCAGGCATCTTGGGAACCCTTGCTTTTTTTCTGAAATGTACATAGAGACCCCATTGCCTGGCTCCCCAAGTGGGGCAAGGTGTGTAACATGGATTACGTGGTTTTGACTGGGCAACCACACAGGCTAAAGAAGTATCTTTATGTAGATAAATATAAAAATAAATATGGGGACTCATCTTTGAAATAAGGGCTCAGTGGATAAACACAGGGCGGGAGGGGAGTTAGGGCCAAATGGAAGGACTCAAACATGGGAGAAAAGGCCTACCACCTGAGAGGCCACTCTGCCACCTGAGAGAGTTGATGGCCTTCTGCCCCTTGGCTTCATAGATAAGCCATGTTGACTTTCATGAATCCTATCATCTGATCTTGTATGGAGAGAGCCTAACTACACCCTTGAGTGAAACGCTTTCTTCTGTAGAAATCAGCTCATATTGATCTGTTAGAGACTGGCATACCACCACAGTGCCCGACTATTTATTTACATTAAAAGTAATTGACAGGGGACTGGAGCTGAAGGAGGAGTGACCTGACCTGCACTACGTGACTGTGCCTTACAAATGAGCCTGGAATATATAATTCTGAGCAAGAAGAGCAGTAGGGAAAATTGCTTTGACCTTTCCATCAACTTCTCTTCCTGTTTTGCCCAGAAGTCCTGTGTTGGCTGTCCGGGTTTATTAGAATCTGTGATTAAGTTCAGGAATTCTCCCTTCCTTTCTAGATCTTTCTGGACTATCCAGAGCTCATGAGTTGGTGTTGAATTAATTGGATGGTTGCCTGGATCTGCCGAGGTGGTGTTCTTCTCCAATCTGCTCTATGGGCAGAGGTTTTTAAATGTTAAAACTTGTCTTATAGTGAGTCAGTCAGTAAACTGTGCTCACTGACATTTTGTTTTAATTTCCGGCTGAATTCAGTGGACTCATACTTTATTCAGAATACCGGAATCCAGGTTTATAAGTGCAATTGGTCTGTAATTTTCCTGTCTTGCACCGTGCTTGTCTGAATTTTATATTACAGTTATATTAACTTTATAAAATACTGTGAGGTCTTAGTCCTTTTTTCTTCCTTCTGGGAAAAGGTGGTATAACTTTGAAATTATGAACCTTTTAACTGTCTGGTGGAACTGTTCTATAAGACCATGTGAATCTAGTGTTTGCTTTGCAGAAGGGTACCAGCTGGCTCCTTTTCCTTCACAGATCTTGTATGAGCTTCTCTTTCGTACTGTGCTTTCTAAACAGTTTCCATTGTGTCTAAGTTTTGAAGTGGGTTTAATTCATAGTTTTTTCCTGGGATTAAAAACTCCCTCTGCGTTTAGGGTTCTGCCTTCTCTTCATCTGTTCCAACTAACAGCAGTTGCAGGTACCCACAGTGTGGTATCCTGGTTTTGTATGCTGACCTAAAAGTACTGCTTCTCTTTCAGCTCTAAGTCTGTTAATTTGTCTTGGTATTTCTTCTTAAGCCCATGAGTTAGTTTTATTTTTAGGCTTTCAAACAAGCGTTTTTGAAACGTTTTTATTGCCAGCACATATTCTTGGGGTAGAATTCCTGCTTTCCTTTTGTCATGCCATGTACTGCCCCTCGTGACTCTTGCTTTTCCTCCTCCCATTCCCCACTCCTCTTATTTTCCCCAAATATTCCTCCTACTGCATGTATATGGAAATACATACATAATGTGCATTTTGTTTCAAATTTAGATTCCGCTCGTGACACAAACCAGACAGCTTTTGTCTCCAGAGCCTGGTTCATTTCATGTCACATGATCTCCCGTTCCATGTACTTCTCTGAAAATGAAATAATTTCATTTTTATGGCTGAGTGCAACTCCATTGGGCATATGTGCCACATTTCCTTTATCCGCTCATCTGTCGATGGATATTTAGGCAGATGCCATATCGCAGCTATTGAAAATATGTGACAATCAACATGAGTGTGCTGGCAGCCCTTAGCACATTATTAGATTCCTTCCTGTATCTGCCAAAGAAAGGGGAATGGAATTGTATGGTAAGTTTAACTAATTAACTAGTTAATCTGAGACAAAGTCTCATGTGGTGGGAGTTAGTTCTCTTTAGAGAATTAGTATACAGATCAACCTGGCACCTGGCAGCATCTAAGGAGGAGCTTGGCATTGCTTGGATGCTCCAAGATGGGCAGAGCCCAGTTGAGGCCCAAAGTTACAGCTTTGTAAGAAGCACAGACGTGCCTTTTTGAAGGGCTAAGAAACTGCACAAACCGTGGATGGCACTGGTTGCCGTGAGAAGCCACGGGGACCACTAGATATCGTGACAGAGCTCGTGAGCCTGTGACACCCTAGAAAAGACCTTAAGATTATGCTCTAAATAAATCAGAGAGCCCCACTCAGCCTGCTATCTTGCCCCCATGGACTGAGAGGGCAGCCCACATGGGAGAAGTGGAGCAAGGTATTTCATTTGCCAGCCTTTAGTCTACAATGGTCAGAAACTGAGAGGTGGAGTCCGAGGAGAGACTTTTTGTAGAAAGTCAGTCTAATGAGGATGGCAGAAAAGGCATTGCTTAGAACCTACTGAGAAAAAAAACTGGACACTAAAGATGTCTGTCCAGGGGCTTGAGAGTGCTGGGAAGTGAACGAGTTGGGTGGAGTTCAGAGGCCACTGTGAGGAACACCAGGCCGTGAAGCATAAATAGGCTGTGGAGACTACAGAAGTGAGTCTCAGCTGATGGAGGAAGTCGACCTCAAGTCTAACAGTTAAGACAGGCTGGCCTCATGAGCCAGCCACAATCTATCTGGATGAAATAAACTGACAATGCAAATTGGCAAGTTAGGCCAACAGACACTAAGCTTGGAAAGGACTGCCTGCTGTGACTGCTGTAACCAGGCTGCTAAAATCACATTTTCCTTTACGAACCCAAGCTAAGAATATTACTGTCCTTTGAAGAAAATTAAAATTGGGTTGATTAGGTGTTCTTAGATATTAAGTATTTATAGGTATTGGGTTTCAGGTATTAGGTTATAGGATGTAGGTGTTTTATAGGTGTTTGTTAATATGTGTTTTAAATAAAATTTTTCTGTTGCAGCCTCATTATGTAGCTCAGACCTTTTTTGAACTTGTAGTGGTTACTATGCCTCTGCTGCATAATTGCATATAAGCCACATCATCCAGCCTGCCTTTAAGCTTTTTGAGGACATCCATACTGATTTCTACAGTAGTTGTACCAATTTACAGTGCCACTGTGGTGGTTTGAGTGATAGAATGGCCACCATAGGTTCATATATTTGAATGTTTGGTCCCCAGTGTGTGGAACTCTTGGGGAAGGGTTAGTGGGTGTGGCCTTATTAGAGGAGATGTGTCACTGTGTGTGGGGGCAGCTTTGAGATTTCAAAGCCCTCGTCATTCCCAGTTAACTCTCTGTCTCTGCCTTATGCTTATGGGGCAGAAGTAAGCTCTCAGCTCTGGCTCCAGCACTGTGCCTGCCTACCTGTTGTTATACCCCCCACCTTCTGGAACTACGAATCCCCAAACTAAATACTTTCTGAGTGGCCTTAGCCATGGTGTCTCTTCACAGCTATAGAAAAGTAACTCAGACACCCACTGACAGTCATTTTGAGTGGAGTGTAATGTGGGGGGGGTCTCAGCATTTGTTTTGTTTTTTCCTTTTGTTTTTATTTCATATGTATAAATCTTTGCCTGTATCCATGTATGTACACCACATGTGTGCTGTGCCCACACAGGTTAAAAAGGGGTGTCAGATTCCCTGAGACAGGAGTTACAGGGTTGTGAGTCTCTATTTGGGTACCAGAAACCAAAACTGGATCCTCTGGAAGAGTAGCCAGTACTCTTAACCACTGAATCGTCTTTCCAGCCTCCCCCACTCCACCCCCACATCCCCTCTCCTCCCCAGCCACTACAGTGTAATTTTGATTAGCATTTCCATGTTGCTTAAGGATGTTGAACATTTTTCATATATTTATTGGTTATTTGTATTTCTTTATTTGAGAACTGTCTGTTCAATTTATTTTTCCATTTGCTGATTTGGATTACTTGGTTTTTGGGTGTTTAATTATTTGAGTTCCTTATAAATTCCTTCTGACATGTACCTAGTATGGCTGTGACCTCCTCATCCTGTAGGCTGTCTCCTCATCCTGCTGTTTCCTCTGCTTTATCTTCCATCCCACCTCCCTATAACTAGCCGAGTTTCTGGTCTTACATTAAGAGCTCTGATACATTTAGAGCTGATTTTTGCACAGACTGGGAGAGATAGGTCAAGTTTCATTCTTTAACATGTAAATTCTCAGTTTGCCCAGCACCAGTTGTTGAAGATGCTGTCCTTTCTCTGGTGTATGTTTTTGGCACCTTTGTTAAAACCAGGCAGGCTGTGTGGGTTTGTTTCTGGATCCTCCATTACATTTCTGTGGTCTGTGTGTCTGTTTTTGTGCCGGTACTGTGGTGGTTTAGTTGCTATGACTCTGTAGTGTAAGTTGGAATCAAGTGTGTGATCCCTCCAACATACTCTTTTTTTTCCCTCACAATGCCTTTGAGTAGTCACAGTCTTCAGTACTTAAGCATGAATCTTAGTTTTATTTATTTATTTTTCTATTTCTGTGAAAAAAAAATCATTGGAATTTTGATGAGAATTGCATTGACTCTGTAGGTAGTTTTTGGTACATTAACTATTTTTACTATATTAACTTTGCAAATGGACGCGTGTGAGAGATGTTTCCATTTTCTAGTGTCTTCTTTAATTTATTTTGTCAATGTCTTATAATTTGTGTTGTGTGTCTCTCACCTCCTTGGTTAGATTTATTTCTAGATCTTTTTATCATATTTTCCTTTTTTGATGCCACTACAAATGGGATTATTTTCCTGTTTTTTTAGCATGTTCGATATTGATTATAGAAAAACTTTTTGGTCTTGCATTCTGCTACTTTCCTGAAAGCACTTATCAGGTCTGAACATTCTGTGGTGGGGTCTTCTGGGTCTTTGAAGTGTAGGATCCTAGTATAGCTTGATTTTTCCTTTCTTCAAAATGTTTTACTGATTTATTTATTTTATTTTATGTATTGGTGTTTTGCCTACTTGTATGTATATGAAGGTGTCAGAGCTCCCGAATCTGGAGATACAAACCTTGGTAAGCTGCCATGTGGGTGCTTGGAATCAAACCCTGGTCCTTTGGAAGAGCAGCCAGTATTCTTAACTGCTGAAGGATCTCTCTAGCTCAACTTTTCCTTTCTTATTTGTGCCTCTTTTAAAAATTATTTTTAACTTTCTCATTTTACTTAATTGTGTTTAGGACATATGATCTATCTGTTATCAATTCTTTATTAGTTTAGATGAACTTGATGGTTCCTGTGAAGCAGACCTTTCTAAACAGTTCATTTGTGTTTAAGGTCAATTTTTTTTTCTTAATTGGTATGTGCAGGCTACTATGTAGATCCACATGATTTTCATATTCATATTGAATTATTTTTAACATCAACCTTTGCTGAAGTCTAATTTTTAAAATATAAAATTCACTAAAGAACATATAATTTACAGTTTTAGAAAATTGAAAGAATTGTGTAAATTTTACTACAGTCAGATTTAGAACATTTTGATATAAGAAGTTCTTTCCTGATATTTTTGTGGTAATTCTGTTTTGCTTTGTTCTGTTCTGTTTTGTTTTGTATTGTTGTGACATTGTCTTATGACTTCCAGGCTGTGCTCAAACTCCAGGTAAGTAAAGATGTCCTTGAGCTCCTGGTGCTCCTGTTCCTCTTCCACCTCCAAAGTCTTGGAATCATGGGTGTGTGCCTAGTTTGTGCTGTGCTGGGCACTAAATCCATGGTGTCATACATGTTAGAGAAACATGCTGCTGACCGAGCTGCATCCCAGACCTCTCAATGGGTTCTTGTAAGATTGGGTCACCAGTTTCAATAGGGTGTAGGTGTGAACGTACCAGTCTCACTAAGTGATGGGCTTGTTGAGTTCTCTTTGAAATGCTTTATACGTCCTATGACTGACTACTAAGTACATAGTTGTTTAAAATTACTATATATTACAGGCAACTTGTTCATTCACTGTTTTACCCAAATGTGAATGTTAAATTCATGTTTATTATTATATAGCATCTGTATTTATTTCTAAACATTCCTATTGTTTTCAAATCTGTTTGTTTATTATCAATGCAGCTGTGTTAATGTTTACTTGTTATAGTGTCTCCACAAAATTACTTTACGATTCTTAACGTATAGGCATGTCTGTTGGAATGATATATTGTATTTAGATTTTTCTGAAACCTAACTATCTCCACCTTTTAACAGGTGAGTTTAAGATATTTGCCCTTAGTGGTTGTTGTCATATTTATCTTTAACAGTAGTTCTTTATTTTAAAGTTATGTTTCTCTGCATGTTTGCATGGTAGGAGGTATGTTCATGGGTATGCTGAGCCTGCAGGGATCAGAAGGGGGCATTGGATCCCCTGGAGCTAGAGTCATAGGTGGTTTGTGAGCCATCCAGTGTGGTGCTGGGAACTGACCCTTGGTCATCTGCAGAACAGTATGTGTCCTCAACCACTGAGCCATCTCTCCAGGCACATTTATCTTAAAGGGCTTATTTGTTAAACTTATTTGTTTTCTTCTCTTAGGTTGTCTTAGTTTTCTACTTAGCTAAATGCTAGTAGGAGGGTGCTGTCCCATCCCTCCTGTCCCAACTCTCCATTAATATCGGAATGATGCCTTCATACTCTCTGTTTCTGCTGAAGGCAGAGACCCTTTTCCATATGGCTTTCCAAGGACAATGCCATATGTTGATAGCCCATAGCAGTGCCCCAGCTGGTCAGTCATTGGGTAGATTGGACCTTCTCCCTAACTGTACACACATGAAGAGGCTGTGTATCAAAGCAGGAGCCTCCAGGTGCTGTTTCAACCCTTCCTCTTAGATGCTGGTTCACTGTGAGTTTCTTTTTGACTCTAATCATTTGATGGTGATGTTTATGTGAAATATATTCTATGTATTTTTTGAGAATTGATGCAAGGTTCAGATATTCCATCAATGTCTCTTATGTAGCAGATGCCTTTATCTTTCTTTTTTTTTTTTTTTTTTTTTGGTTTTTCGAGACAGGGTTTCTCTGTGTATCTTTGGCTGTCCTGGACTCACTTTGTAGACCAGGCTGGCCTTGAACTCGCAAAGATCCGCCTGCCTCTGCCTCCCAAGTGCTGGGATTAAAGGCGTGCGCCACCACCGCCCGGCTATCTTTCTTTCTACATTTTGAAATAATCACTGTAGCCACTGTGACGGGAAACATTTGTGTGTTAACCCTGCTGTCTAGAAGTCCCAGGGAGCGAGGTTAACTTCTAGTACCACAGGGAATTGTTCCTCCTTAGACATAAAATATTTTATCATTGGCCAATAAAACCTATAAACTAGTAGAGATAAAACCAACAATGCTGGAAACAAATTTGACAGAGAAAGGCTACCTCTTCAATTCCTTTGCCACTGGGCTCAGGTATCCTGGTTGCTAAGGAAACGGTGCATCTCATCTCTTGTTTAGAGAAGACGGCATCTCGATAGTCAGGGTTCTCCAGAGAAGTGGTCCTCAACCTTCCTAATGCTGTGACCCTTTAATAATTCCTCATGTTATGGTGACCCACAACCATAAAATATTTTTGTTGGTACTCTGTAACTGTAATTTTGCTACTGTTATGAATTGCAATGTAAATATCTGTGCTTTCCAGCGGTCTCAGGTGACCCCTGTGAAAGGGTCATTGAGCCCCAAAGGGATTTCAACTCACAGGTTGAGAACTGCTGCTCTAGAGGAACAGAACTTACAGAATGATAAGTGCATTTGTTAGATTTATTAGAGTTGCCCACAGGCTGTGGTTCAGTTAGTTCAACAATAACAGTCTTCCGGCAGAAGTGCCAAGAATCCAATAGTTGTTCAGAATATGAGGCTCATTGTTCCAGCTGATCTTTGGTACATGCAGGAGTCCTGAAGAAGTAGGTTCTAATGCCAGTAAAGACTTGCTAGTGAGAGCAAACAGGCATAGAGAGCAAGATTCCTTCTTCCATGTCCTTTATATAGGCTGCCAGCAGAAGATGTGGCCCAGATTAAGGGTAGATCTTCCAAAGATTTATGTTAAAGTTTTATCTTCTCACCTCAAAGATTAAAAGTGGGTCTTCCCACTTCAAATGATTTAATTAGGAAAAAAGTTCCATGCAGGTGTGCCCAGCCATTCGTATTCTAATTAATTCCAGATGCAGTCAAGTTGACAATCAAGAATAGTTATTATACCATCCCCTGTAGTGTAGCTGCCCACATGTCCAAGGTAGATTTTACCTCATTCTGGAGTCTTTAGGAGATGGTTCCACAGTGCCTTCTTTAATCAGGCCAGCTATTTAAGGGTGGGAGGATGGTGACCCTCTGAGTTCCATGGGCAGGGAACCAATGCTTGATCTTTTCTCATTTTTTCCCCCAACACGTTTTCTTCTGGTTAAAACAATGGTGTGTGTAGGGGACTGTACTGTAGAGTTAGATGTTCATTTAGCACATGGAAGTTACCACACAAAGAGCTGGTGGCAGGCAGTGTGGTCAAATGCATATCTCAATGGAAGGTTGCTACATGAGAACTGCCCCTCTTAGGATGAGTGGAAGTCTATATGTGAGTCCTACCACGTTCATGTTGCCCTGTTAGGGGCTCAGCCCCAGTTCTGCTGCTTGAGGACTGGAACATCATACCTGTGAACTCTTACTGGCTGGAAAGAAGAAACATCCTAAACAATAGTTGATCTTAATAACCTAATTATTAAGTGCTTTCATCACTCCAAGTTCCACTGAATGCAACTCCATTCTCTTAGCATATTTATTTTTAATATAATATTATTAAGCCAGTACGGTGGCACATACCTTTAATCCCAGTACTTATGAGGCAGAGGCAGGCAGATCTCTGAGTTCCAGGCCAGCCTGCTCTACAAAGTGAGTTCCAGCACAGCCAGAGAAATGCTGTCTCGAAAACAAAACAAACAACGGCAAAAGAAGTATTTGTGTGCATGTGTGTGTGTGTTTGCACATGCATGCAGGTGTGTGTGTGTGTGTGTGTGTGTGTGTGTGTGTGGCATGGCTTGTTTGGAAGCAAGAGGACAACTTGTCAGAAAGGATTTTCTCCCTCCACCAACATGGATTCTGTGCATTGAACTCAGGTTGTCAGGCTTGGTGGCAAGCACCCTTACATGCTGAGACATCTTGCTGGTCCATCCATTCTCTTGGTATATTTTTGAGTGGTGTGGCTTTAGATTATTTTTATTCAACCTCCCTTGTTAATAATTCTTTACACTTTTTGTCTTAGTCACTGTTCTATTGCTGTGAAGAGACACCATGACCAAGGGAAATTTTATGAAAGAAACCATTTAAGTGGAGGGTTGCCTGCAGTTTCAGAGGCTTAGTCCATTATCATCATGGTGTCATGCGCGGTGGTGCTGGAGAGCTTCATCCTGATCTACTGGCAGAGAGATAGATAGATAGATAGAGAGAGAGAGAGAGAGAGAGAGAGAGAGAGACATTGGGCCTGACATGGGCCTTTGAAACCTCAAAGCCTACCCCTGGTTACATACTTCCTCCAACTAGCCCCCACCTCCTAATCCTTACAATCCTTCAAACAGTTCCACTCCCTGGTGACCAAGCATTCAAATACATGAGCCTTTTATGGGCCATTCGTATTCAATCCACCATATATTTTGCCAAGACTCAGAGATCTGACCAAACCGGGTATGTGTATCATTTGAAGAGCTGTTCACTTGTGGTTCTCTTGCTTATGAGGCAACATAAACACGGTTTCTTCTGCAATGTTCTGCCCACTTGTAGCTGTTTTCCTCCCAGGGATTCTGGGATTGGTTTAGACCTAGAACCAGCACATCTTCTAGAACAGTCCTGAGCTTCTCCCTCAGTCAATGGGTCATGTGGCATTGACAGCAAGGTCTTAGATATACGTAGGTAGGACAGTTGAGATGAGGTGTACCATCTGAAAGACAGCTAGATCTCCATTGGCCTCAGCAGGAAGATAATGACATGCTGAAGACTCCCTCCAAAGTCCTCCAATTTTTTTAAATTATAATTATTCTATTGCCACTGGCCCTGTAGGGTATATTTGTGATAAGGGGACAGGATTATGGCTACTTAGGCTAGGTGAGTTGTGAAATATCTCCCACTGTGCTGTCACTCAATACCACAGTTATTTTGTAAATGGATTAAAATGCTTCTACTGCAGGCAGAGGCTACAGTACCACCTTATGTGTCTTCATCCAAGGGACCTACTAAGCCTTGTATTAGGAGCCTAGTAGGTGGAGAATTGTTTCTTTGTAACAAAGATATTGACATTTTTGGGCCACTGAAAGCCCAAAAAGTGTACAGAGGATTTTTGTACTTGGTTTTCAGACTCTCCACAGGATGTTCTATCTTTCTATGGCATTGGGTGCCTGTGACTTCCAATGTGCAGGTCCTATAGCTTACTGTCATTGATGCATGGGTCAAAAGATGACTTGTGTGGTGGCAATGACCTGGGTCTCAGTAGAATAAGCCATCAGTTGATGTGGCCTTCATGTCAGGTGATGAAAGTACACCTCTAAACCTTCAAAGGTGCCATAGTTACTGTTTCTGTAGGAGACAGTATGGAGATACCATGACCAAGGCAACTTTTAAAAGGAAGCATATTGTTTTAAAAAACTAAAATATCCCAATCATTTGATTTTACCAATGGAGACTCAGGAGCCAGATATTGGGGTGAAAACATATTAGTTCAGAGAGGCAGAGAAAGCATCCAGCTGATCTTACTATTCAGTTGAAAACCCTAGGAAAAAACCCAGATCTAAAAAGCTGAAATCCCAGAGCTAAAAAGTCCAGAAAAACCTAGAGGAAGAAGCCTGGAAGGAGAAAACCCAAAGGAAGAACTCCCAACTCCTTCTCCACACTGTCTTAAATACTCCTCAACTCAGGGTCCCTGCTTTCTATTTAATCCCTGTCAGCTGGTTTCTTGCTCTGCCTCTTGATCTAAGATTAACTTTATTTAATCCTGTGTACAGAAAGCACTTGGATTAAAGGTGTGTGCTTAGAGCTGAGCCACACCATACCCATTTGTTTACAATAAACAAAAAGTTATAAGATTAAAGACTGAGCCATACCACAATTAGAAACAGGGTTTCAGTTTCTTGTGGTTCACAGTGTGATCAAATATTCTGCAATGGAAGCATTTAATTGAGGGCTTATTTATGGTTTCAGAAGGTGAACCCATGATCATCATGGCAGGGAGCATGGTGTCAGGAAGGCAGGCACACTGTAGAGCAGTAGCTGACAGCATACATCTGATTTGCAAGTTGCAGTCAGAGAGAGAGACCTGGTGTGAGCTTTTTAAAACTCAAGACCAACCACCAGTGACAGACCTCCTTCAACAAAGCCACACCTCCTAATCCTTCCTAAACAGTTCCACCATTTGGGGACCAATCATTTAAATATATGAGCTAATAGGGGCCATTCTTATTTAAATCACCATACAAGGGAAAGCAAACGTAGCAAGGCTGGTGTCTATGTTGATGACTTGATACCAAAAGTGTAATTTCCAACACCAGGGATATGCAGATTACCAATTTATTCCAGAAATGAGGTCACACTTAGGAGAGACTTGCTGTAAAGTCATCAGCCAGAGAGACAGCAACTTTAAGAAACATTCTAAGGATGCTTGAGCCAAAGATACCTGGTATTGGAACCCATGACTAGAAACTTGCCTCCCCCCAATGCCATCACAACTGCCGGACACTCTGCCTACTCTCGCTCATCATCTCTGTTTCTTACATGGCTGAGCCCACCTTCAAGGGTCTTTGTTTGTTCTGATGTGGCTTTGTTGTCTTGCCCAGGCTGCCCTTGGAGTCCAAGATCTTCTTACCTAACCTGCCCAAGTGGAACTGTTACCCAGGGGCTTTGGGGGTGTTTGACATCCAGGTTCTTTGTGTCTCAAATAATAGGACCAGACAGAGAGTAGTAGCAATGAAAACACGGATTACTGAAGTGAGAGGAAAATGCAGTGTGCACTCAACACTATGGGACCTGGCTTCAGCAAGCAGGCAGTTCAAGAGCCCAGAACTCTCCTGGGGTTCTTTTTATGAGTTTAGTGGAGGGAAGAAGTTATTCCTCAGGAGGAGAAAGGGGCAGATACTTGCCCAGATTGACTGATGGGCTGGCATATAACTTTGGATGATCTGTGTGTGTTTTGGCTGTACAGTCCATAATTGGAAGCATATATACACTCTGTCATGCATACAAATGAGATGGTAAATAGAATTATCTCTTGACTGTTTGCTTGCAACTTGCCAACACCCATCGTGTTTAAGCTGGCCTTTATTTTTTTTATGTAAAAATTTCACACTAGTTACTCATTTACATGTGTATTGTATAGACCTATGTGGGCATGTGGAGGTCAGAGGAAAACCTTTTGGAGTCATTTTTCTCCTTCTACCATCTGGATTTTCGGGCACCAAGCTCTGAGTCAGAGTTGGTGGTAAGTTGTCTTTACTCACTGAGCTGGTTCACAGGCCTGAAGCTTGCTGGTTTCATATCTCATACCAAGATGTGGCTGACCACAATTACCTAAAGGAGGGTGGTCTGGTGCTTCTACTGGAAGTGGGGTTGCCCACGGTTACTGGGTTGTCCTGTTATATAGTTCAGAACTGCAGAAGTGTGTCACCTCCCCTGGTGTCCACTGTGGAGTGCTGAGTGCTTATATATGCTGGACAGAGGCTAGATAGCATAGACCCCCCCCCCAAGATGGCAAGGGAAAATATGAGATCCATCTTCTAGTCTGTATCCTAGAAGTTTACAGGAGCTTATAGGAAGACTGGAATGAGATATATAGTCCGTATTCATACTTTTATAGGAGCCACCAACGTCCTGACTTTTTTCAGTTGAGAGGATGGGTGGGGCACAGGTGAGAGTGGGGGGGGGGGGCTACAGTTGGGGTGGATGACTTCCTCTTAATGATGAGTTTTATAGGAAGAGTGGAGTTTTCCAGAAAGTACTAGTAGTTATTATATAAAAACAGAAAGCAGATGTGTCGGATGTTATGGCAGGAAGGGAAGGAACGCTGTGTTTGTAGAGCCAAGAACCAATGGCGTGCCTTTTTTTTCCCATACTTCCAGGGGTTCAGCCACGGCACAGCCAAGAACAACAAAGAGTGGGAAGCAGAAAAGTGAGCGGCAGCTTCTCCTAATTTTCATTCATATTTAAGCCCTCTGTTCTTAGATTTTTAAAATAAAAACAATAGCAGGAATGTTGCTGTGGGCTAAAGCTAGAGCAGTTGAGACACACTTTTTTGAAAACAAGATTACATTTTTCCCCAGGTTTATATAAACACAGTTCAAAGCACTAATGAGGATTATTAGTGGAAATTCTTTTATCAGTGAGGCTAAGAACTCACAAATAAGAACCCTAACTTCCTGCTGACAGTGACACCCCAAAGAGATGGTAATACAGCAGCTGATTTGGGTGGAAGCTCATATCTGCTCCATGTGAAAGTCAGAGGAAGGAAACCAGAATGTGAAAATGGAAAGGAATCCAGAAAGGTCTCTGTGCCAGGCAGAACTCTGCGGTGCCCCAGAAGGTTGACTTTCTTCTGTCTGAGGCTCCCTGGGACCAAAAACAAACACTGGTTATCAAATGGGAAATTAACTGCACATTATCTTAGTGGAGTTTTGCTGCTATCTGTGGCTGCTGTTTCTTTGGAAGCCTTTCCTTCCTGTGAGAACAGGCCTTTCGTTCATTAATGGCTTTTATGTTTATTAGGCTTCTCAATAGGTGTGAAAGGATTTTGAAAAACCAGTTCCAGAAAGTTACATACCTTTTACTTAAAATTGAGGTTCAATCAACCAATCAGATTAGTGCTTTGGTGGAGTGCCAAACCTCGCTGTTACAGGACATGAGGCGTGATGTTGTTCCCAGCAAACCATACTCTATAACAGGAGAAAAGTTTTGCAAATTTTCCTGATGAAAGTTTTGCATGGCTTGGAAACTTTAGAAAGCAAGACTCATAGCTGGACGTGATGGTGCATCCCTACAATCCCAGCATGTGGGTGACCAATGCAGGAAGATTGCTGTGAATTCCAGGCCAGACTCAGTTATGGAGTGATACTGACTTAAAAACAAAAACAAAAAAGAGAAAGAAAACGTGTTAGTGACCATCCTAATGGGAGGACAGACTACCTGAAAAAGTAAGTCGCTTACAGTATGAGGGTACAGTCTGTCATGTAGGGGAAGGTACTGAGGCAGGAACATGAGGTGCTTGATCACATTCTCTGCAGAAAGCAATACATACTGGCTCTCAGTTGGCTTCCCCCTGTTCATTCTGGGACCTCAGCTCATTGGAATGGAAAGGTCCACATTTAGGGTAGGCTTGCCTATCTCAGTTAACTGAATCTAGATAATCCCTCACAGGCATGCACAGAGATTTATTGCTATGGTGATTATAAATCCCAGAAAGTTAAGGAGAAATTTCCACCACCACCCCTGCTTTGTCTAGAGGAAGGACAGACAGCTATGTGCAGATAGCAGAGATCATGAGCTCACGATGAAGATGTGTTTATTCAGGTTCAGAGTCTGGACGTTTCAGGCCTTCCTTGGTTGGCATAGTTGCTCTATGGCACGTGAGAAGTGTGGGGTGGAACAAAGCAAGCTCTCTTCCTGGCTGGAATAGGAAAGAAACAAGAAGCAATGAAAGGGCCACAATCCCTTGTGTGGGTACATCCTCAGTGAATAAAGGCCCACTCTGCTTCTGTTTTCCTACAGTTGTCTCTTTCCTCATGACAGGGATGGCCAACTATCTTCTGTGTGAGCTTCCTGAGTGCTGGGCTCACGGGCACCTTCAGCTTCCCTCTGATTTCACACTGGAATATTTGCTTGGCTTTCACAGCAATGAATCTCTCTCCCTCTGATGCTGACTGATCACGAAACCCCACTTGCTCACCAACATTTGTAAGTTTGTTTTGCCTCCTGTCTTATTCACTGTTCTATTGCTCTGAAGAGGCACCATGATCAAGGAAATTCTTATAAAAGAAGACAGTTACTTGGACTTGTTTTAAACTTGGACTTGTTTATAGTTTTGGAGGTTTGGTACTGGAGAAGTAGTTGTGAGCTAAATTTTGATCTGTAGGGGCAGGAAGAGGGGGCCCTGTCATGGACTTTTGAAATCTCAAAGCCTACTCTCAGTGACATACTTCCTCCAACAAGGCTATACCTACTTGAACAAGGCCACACCTCCTAATCTTTCTAATCCTTCTCAAATAGTGCCATTCCCTGATAATGAAGCATTCAAATATATGAGCCTAAGGGAGCCACTCTTATTCAAACTACCACACCTTTTAAGTTATTTTGGTGACAAATTCTGAAGCCATAGCTACTGAGAGGGTCAGGAGGAAGTTCAAAGGAAAGCACCATTTTGGCAGAGTTTGGGTTTTAAACTTGCATTGGGGCCTGTGAGTTCACACTTAGTTAGTAAGCAATGGTCATTCCTCCAGCCATGGGGACCTGATAGGGATACATTTTTCAGAGTGAAGATTTCCAGGGTGTTCCTGAGACCAGTGTGTTCTATGGAACCAATCTGAGATTAGCTTCCAGGATCAGTGAACAGGATTGCTTCCCCCTGGGATGGGGCCATCTCATGCTCTCAGAGTAGTTAGGTTTGGCTAGCTGGGACATAAGTCCATTGGGTTAGTCTTACATAGCTTCTGTAGAAAGTTATCTCTGAGCAGGAACTAATTAGCCTTGGCAGTCATTTTAGCTACTTGGGTTTGTCCAAGATGAATGCAAGTACGGTTTTCCTGTATTCTAGAAGGAAAACAATTTAGGAGTGCTCAACAGAGTTTCCATTTCAGCTCAGCAAAGCTCTCCTACTCCACACTTCTCCCAAAGATATAGCACAGTCAAAACCGAGGCCCAGTAGCCACCTCCCAAAAGTTTCTACTAGGTCTCTCCAGGATGCAGTAGTGCTAAGGGAATCAATGGCATCTCAGAGAGTCTTTTTAGTGGCTACAATGGAAGACATACCTGGCTTTTCTTCTGCCCTTTGGACCTTTCTATTTGGATTCTATTGGATTCTTTCTATTTACTTACTCATTCATTTTGTGGTGTATGTGTCTATATGTGCATGTGTAGGCATGTACATGGGACACTGTCTACCTTGTATTTGAGACAGACTCAGTCACTGTGACCCAAGACTTGCCAAGTAGGCTAGGCTAGCCAGCCAATGAGTCTCAGGGATCCTTCTATCTCTGTCCCCACAATGCTGGTGTGACAAATGTTCACACCACACCCAGAATGTTACATGGATTCTGGAGACCCAGCTCAAGTCCTCTTGAGTCTTGTTCATTTTCTTCTCACAACCTAGGGAAACTCAGAACATGGTGGGTACTCATATATACTTATATTTAAGTGAACCTAATATATAAATGACATTATTCATGAGTTAGTAGTTATTCACAAAACAAGATTTTGCAAATTAATTTCTCTCCATAGATATTCTCCAAGATTTCCAAAACTTTCCATATTTCACTCCCTTTCCACCTCTCCTCTGTCCTCTGTCTTTCCCTTCCTGTGGTGGTTTGAATGAGATGTCCCCCATAGTCTTGGGCATTTGAACACTGGGTTGTCAGTTGGTGGCTCTGTTTGGGAGATTTAGGAGTTGTGACCTTGTTGAAGGAAGTATGTCACTGGGGGCAGGCTTTGGGGTTTCAAAAGCCACATGCCACCTCCAGTTTGCTTCCCCCTGCTTCCTGTTTGTTTAAGATGTGAGCCCTTAGCTTGCTGCCACCAGTCAGTATGCCTGCTTGCTGCCACACTTTCCCACCATGATGGAATGCTGATGGACTCTTTGCTTTCTGGAACCATGAGCCCAAATAAACTCTTCTGTTGGCATATTTGTTTAGCTATTTTATTGGGTTCTTATTTCTACCTCCCTTCCAACCCCTATTCCACCCTAATTGCTTCCAACCCCCCCAACACTAAGAAGAAGAGAAAGCAGGTTAGACAAGATAGGGGAATAAAACTCTACATGTTACTTCCTGCTGATTAGGGATTTAGAGTTCCTTGAGGCAAGTCCAATCATCATCCTCAGCATGTCCATCGGTCTGGCAAAATCGCAAACCAGAAATCCAGCAGTAGCAAACACAGCAGCAGAGGGAGCAGCAGCCGCTCCAAAAGGCCCTCTTGGGGCACTCCCATTTATACCCTCCCCAGAGTCCCCAGAATTAAACTATCTGCAGCTGGAAAAGATCACACCCCTGCTAGTGCAAATCATAATCACCTGCTGAGAAGCAGCCTCTTACCCCACACCTGGGATTAAAGCGAAACCACATACACATAACATAACTAGGTTTTTAGATAAACCAAGACCCTCACTACACCCTGCCTTCTATAAGTTGTCTTGATCATGGTGCTTTGCCACAGCAATAGAAAAGTAACTGTAACATTTCCCTCCTTCCTTCTCCCCTCCCTTTCCACCATCTGCCATTCTTCCCCTTTCCTTCTACCCACCTGCTCCTGAGTTCTCCGTGTTGGTGTTGAGTGATGTAAGACAAGCTGACCGAAGGTGCTCACTCAGCAGCTAGCTCCTGCCTTTTTTCTTTGTCTCTGTATTTTGCTTCTCCTTAGGATTCTCCCTTCATCCTACACAGGCCACCCAGAGGACCTTCAAATATCTTGCTCTTCTCTGTTCAGAACTTCTTGCACATGGGTATGAAGTGAGCGCTCTGAACCATGTGTCTTTCCCGAACTGCTGTTTAACAGTTTGGGGCCCCAGTTTGGGGCCCCACAGGCATGAAGTTACAGTTTTGAGTGAAGACAGACATGGGGACATGGGAACAGAGGGGATGCCTCATTCCAACTAAGAAGCAAGAATATCAGCACAGCTATAATGTGCTTCAGGCCTTTCTCACTCCTCAGCATTAAGCCTCCATTTTTCTAGGATCCCTATTAGTAGTGCAGACATATCCTAAACCCATTGCGTAACCCTAATGGCTCCTGATTCTACTTTATTGGACTGTAATATTGCCTGAGGCACCTCCAGATCCATCCTAATCTTATTTATCAAAAAAGAGAGAAAAGGGAGGCAAAGTTTCTGTTTTCCTCTGTTTTATTTTTTTACCATTTCTTAGTCTTTTTTATTTTTCATATTGAGAACTCTCTATTTAGGTCCCTAACATTTTTTAAAATTAAAAATAGACCCTTCTCTTATACAATGCATTGGGTTCAGGACCACAGCTTTCCCTCCACTCCTTCCAGCGTTCCCCCACTCCCCATCCACTCCCATTAGAAAAGGGCAGGTCTCTAAGAAAAAACAATAAAACAAGACAAAAACAAACTACAATAAGACAAGACAAAAAACCTCATTCTAAAGGTGGGCAAGGCAAGGCAACCCCACAGGAGGAAAAGAGTTCCAAGAGCAGTCAAAAGAGTCAGAGACACATTTGCTTCCACAATTAGGAGTCCCACAAAAACACCTGTGCTGTAGACACAGGTAGGCCCCATACTTGCTGCTTCAGTCTCTGTGAATTCATGGGAGCCCTGCTTAGTTAATTCAGTGGGCCGTGTTCTCCCGGGATCATCTGTCCCCTGTGACTCTTACAACCTTTCCACCCCATCTTCCTCAGAGTTCTGGAGATCCTAGCCCTGGGATCTGGGGTGGAGTTTCTTAGCAATGCTTTAAGAGAAACTTGAGGCCCACCAAAGTGGTATTGCTGCCTAATGCTAAGATATGTAACTGCTGCTCTATCTTCTAGATACCCACACCCTACATCTCACTGTTTTATCTTTTCCTCGGCCCCTTCTCTGTTTTTTAACAGATTCCAATTCTGCTTCATACTGGCTCATCCTGAAATTCTGTTCTATGCTGGAGCCATGGATCTGGTTTTGCCTGAGTTCAGGCTCTCTGTCCCTGCTGCCACAGACAGTTCCAGCTCTGTGAAATGACAAGACCCCTTGGCTTCTGTGCAGACTTCAAGGCTGCCACCCCCACTCCCTGCCTCTCTGGCTCCTCAAACCTCCCCTAGGCATATCTGGAAAGAGTTATCCTCTTAAGTGCTGTCTTACAAATTGCCTGCCTCCTTGTCTTATCAACTCAGTGGGAATGGTCAGGTCTGTCCAGATGTTGGTCATTCCTGCTTCTTTACCTTTCTCTCCCATGACACTTAAGAAAAGGCAGGGGGGACCTCTTATTTCTGCTTACCTTCATGTTGTTTTGAATTAATCCACACATCCATTTACAGAACACCTCTCGCCTGGGGTCAGGTGTGGGTTTGAGTGACTTTTTGTTTGCCAAGATTTGTCCAGCATCTCTTTAGCAAACCTTTTGTTGTGTGAGGAGTTTGTTCTGTCTTATATTAGGTTTTTAGAAATAGTTGAATATGATTTCCTTTTTTCCATTTGGTCTGCCTGTGTCTATACTAGTAACTCCTTCAGACATATTTTCCTTTGAATGTTCTTTGGGTTTTGTTCATGTTTATTTTTCTACATACATTTTGATACTGAACTGTTTTGTTGCCTTTGAATAGAAAACCCCAGCTAAGAGAAACATTCTAACTTTGTATATCTGTGACTGTGTGTGTGTTCATGCACACATGCTTGCATATGCACATTTGTATTTTGTGTGTGTGGAGACTAGAGGTATCTCATCCACAGCAACTGTACCCACCTTCTGTGAGACAGGGTCTCTTGGTGGCCTAGGTGAGAAACCCCAGAGATCCCCTTGTCACTACCTCCCCAGTGCTGGGAACAGAAGCACACACCACTGCACCCACAGGCATTTTAAAGTCACTTCCTGGGGATTGAACTCAGGTCCTCATGGTTGCAAGGCAAACACTTTACCAACTGAGCCAACCTCTAAACCCCAAATTTCTGATTTTATAGTTCTCATCACTCTACTGCTCAGTTGTTTTAAGATTCACTGGTAACACTGAAGCCACATCACGGGATGACACTACATGGTAGCAATGGGTCAAAGTTCATCCATCCACTTCCTCATGACTGATGTTCCTCGGGCCAGCATCTGCTCTTCTTCCCACTCAGCCAGTCTATCCATCCAACAGCCTACTATACTGGTCTTTACAATGATGTGGTGGATATATGTAGCACCTTCTGTGTCTCATTCCCATAGCATATTATGGATAGAAAGTCCTTCCTGTTATTTGGCAGTCATATTTCAAAACAAATTTAACTTTTTTTTTTTTTTTGTAGGATGAAAAGCAGCAGCCTGGCAGTCCATTTTCACAAATTCCTCTTCTAATCCAGTGGCTCTCAACCTTCCTAACGCTGCGACTCTTTAATACAGTTCCTCATGTTGTGATGATTCACAACCATAAAATTGTTTTTGTTGCTCCTTCATAACTGTAATTTTGCTACTGTTATTAACCATAATGTAAATATCTGATATGTAGGATATCTGATATGTGACCCTAAAGGGGTCATGACCTCCAAAGGGGTCTTGACCCACAGGCTGAAAACTGCTCTATCTACAGTGAGACACATCTTTAGCTGGGTTCGTCTAAAACTGTGTTTTGTGAGACCTCCCTACATTTTACACAAACCCCCTCAGGCATTTTGTACAATGAATCACCTGCATTTACCTAACACACAATGCTGCATGCTTCCTGGAAATCAGACCATGGCGGGAGGGCCGTGGCCTTGGATTCATGCTCCTGTTCACTGTATCATCTACCTCTTCCATCTCTTATTGGAGTTTCGGGGTGAAACCATAGCTATTTTGTTTCTTATTTTGCTTATGTTAAATTCACTGGGTCCTTTTGACTGGGAATGAAGTCCAAACTGTCTAACTTAAGCAAAAGTGTTTGTGAACTCCTGGGGAAGACTTGCTTTCCTCTGTAGCCCCATGGTTAGAAGAAGGGACGTGATTGGGGTAGATTTCTCTTCTGAGTCCATCCCTGCCTCCCCTGGGAGTGGTTAATTTTTTATTTTGCCTGGCCTACTCAATCTTTTCTTTAGAAGTTTGCCCTTTGGGTGCCACATCTAAGAAACCATTGCTTGAACTCAAGCCACAAAGATCTACTCCTGCATTTTCCGTAAATGTTTATAGCTTTGGGGAGAGAGAGAGAGAGAGAGAGAGAGAGAGAGAGAGAGAGAGAGAGAGAACGCTCTTCGTTTAATAGTGCACATTGCTGAGGACTCTGGTTTGGTTTCGAGCACCCAAGTCATTGGTTTACAACCTTCTGTAATTCCAGCTGCAGGGGTTCTGATGCCTTCTCTGGCCTCTGTGGATACCCACACACATACGATGCCATATGCATATACACATAGAGAAAGAATTCATAGTTTTAGATTTTTCATGTAGGTCTTTGATCCACTTTTTTGTTGTTGTTTGTTTATTTGGTCTGATCTGAAGGGTGCATTACAAATCTCTTCCCTTTCATATCTTATGGCCTGGAAGCTCTATTCTTGCTTTTATTTGAGATAGGGTTTCACTGTGTAGTCCTTGCTGGCCCGGAAGTCACGATACAGACTAACTTGGCCTCAAATTCACAGAGATCCACCTGCCTCTGCCTCCCAAGAGGTGGCATTAAAGGTATGGCCACCATGCCTGGCTTAACCAGAAGCTCTGCTCAAACATCAGTATTCTAATTTATAACCAGATGCTTAGGCGTCCTCCCTCCCTAGTTACCACATTTAGATGGCTGGGCCATAGTCAATGTGGGGAACATGTTCTGGTTGGGTTTTTCTTTGATTAGTGGCAGTCTTGTTGATTTAGTTGGTCATCACTATGTAGGTTACATTGGAGAGCAGGGGGCTGGGTGATGGCCAAAACTGCACATTCTATTAGTTCTGTTCTGTTCAGACGCTCTGCAGAATACAATGCTGTTTTGCAGGCAAGTAGGATCCCCCGGTATCCAGCTATAAACAACTGAGAGCCAATGGGCAAGGAAATCAGGCTGGGCGCTAAGCCTGTGCTTAAGCCGGACTCTCCCAGTGAAGAACTAGCACTGCTGAGGCTGTGGAATCCTATTGTGCTGTTGTCCAGAGAAAAGAAAAAACATACATTGTCGCCTCTCTGTCAGAATGAGGGTGCTTACTTTAAACCCCACCCCCCCAACAACAATGGGGTGGGGGGATGTGACTCAATCTGCCACACAAGAGAAATCCTGAAAAAGCCAGGTGTGGGGATCGAGTGGAGGTTCTCTGTGTTTATTTCAATCAAAGTGACAAAAGCTCATACAAATCTTTTGTATGTGGTCAAAGGAAGAGTGAGGCTTTGTGCCAGTTTTTGGGCAGGCACATCCTTGCTGAGGTATGTGGGCCTGAACATCCACAGAGCAGCTTCATTCCGGAGCCACTGGGGCTGTGTAACCATGACACAGACACCATGCAGACTTTCCACCCATAGATCCACATGAGGGGACATTTTTGCTGAAACGACCAACAGCTACCGTCAGGTCAGCACAAGGAAGCCACAGAGTGTCTGCACCGATTCATGTGCTTCAATTCACAGCCATTGTTGCCTATTGGCCTCACAAAATCTGATTATCAAAATAAAATTCATCAAAGTAACAAATCTGTATCAGAGTTAAGAATCGAATCTTAGCCGTTATCTGCAGGTGAAAAGAATAGTCTAAACAAGCTGAGATCTCCAGGTTCCTTTTATCAGGCTAATTAATGTACATATGTTAGCAGGCTCCAGTTGATAAGAAGGGCAGCAAATGAAAGATGGGTGATTGATAAAATCTCACCACTTGTTCAATCAAGGCAAGCTCAGCAAAGCTTGGGGTATAAGTGTTGGCTTTGGATATAAGTTATAAAACCTAACACAATTCAACAGGTTCTTATTTAAATAGCAACTTTTCTTTGTTTATCCATGATAAGACATTAGGAAGACATGAAGCAAGAAAGACCTGTAACAGTAAATTTTTTTTTTTTTTTTTTTTTTTTGGTTTTTCGAGACAGGGTTTCTCTGTGTATCCTTGGCTGTCCTGGACTCACTTTGTAGACCAGGCTGGCCTCGAACTCACAAAGATCCACCTGCCTCCGCCTCCCAAGTGCTGGGATTAAAGGCGTGCGCCACCACTGCCCGGCAACAGTAAATTTTTATTTATACTTATATATTTATTAATACCTAACAATTACCTATGAGGTTCCTAAATCCTAAAACCCAAACCCTAATTCTAAAACTTGTATCTAAAATACTCTAATATCTATAATAAACAAGCACTTCCTTAAAAGGTTATTAATTCTCTCAGGTTAATTCTCTGGGTGTGAATCTGTACTGGTGGCTGGTTTCTAACCAGTCTTTCAATCTTAAAGTCTGGATCCTTATTTGGCAGTTTTTAAGACTAGTTTATAAATTTAGGGCAATCTTTTAATCAGCCAGGACTTGCCTCAGCGGTCCTAGGACCCAATTCTTTCAAGGTTAAAAGTTTTGCAGTCCTGCTCACCATACCCAGGTTCTGAAGCTCTGAGGAGAAAGCTTCTGATGGACTCCCCATCCCAGCGTCCTGGAATTCCAGCCCTTCTGATGCACTGGCTCAGAGGGAGAGGTTACTCTGTTCCATCTGCTCTCTCCACCAGCGTGGATTCTCTGCAGATCATTGCAAAACGGTGATAATCTGTGACAAGGTGTCGCACTGCCACATGTGTACTCTCAGTGTGTGTTGAAAGAGGAAGACGAGGAGGAGGGCCCTGGAGGCCCATGTGCACTTGTGATTTAAATCCTTGGTGTCATAATGAGTCGTGGTGTGGATTCTGGCCTCTCATTGCCATGATTCCTGGCGGGCTTTCCCAGGGCACACCCTCACAACAGTGTGTCATCTGGTCCCATGATCTGCTCTTGGCGGAGCTTTCAAGGTAAAAGGCCTTCAATGGTAAACACAGACATATTTGGATCCACCCATCTTTTTCCTGAGATGCCAAACTTCCAAAATCCCTATGCTGGCAGACGCTACACTACTTCACTAACCCTACCACAAAGACCTACGAAAACAGGTACACATTAGAGTTCTCTGTCTCTGTATTAGTGTACTTTCCATCTGGCAACAAGATACTCAACAAAAGCAATTTAAGGGAGGAAGCACTATCCAATGCATAGATTGAGGCCATAGTGGTGGCATGAGGCTCTAGTCACACTGTTTCACAGTCAGGAAAACGGAGAGATGAACAATTGATTTTTTTAGCTGATATTCATCCCAGGACCTTAGACTGAGGAATGGTGCCATCCATATTTAGGGTGGCTCTTCTCACATCAGTTAAACTGATCTAGAAAATCCCTTATGGAGATGGCCAGAGGATTGTTGCCATGGTGACTCTAAGTGCCAACAAGCTGACAATCAAGACAAGCCATCACAGTGCCTTTTATTTTCTACCACTGTCTCACATGGTGCATTTGCTGTCAGCTCCAGTGGACAGCAGTCTGTCAGTACCTGCATGGAGGAGTTTGTAAGAAACAGGAACCCAGAATAGGCCAGTGAGTCTCAAGTGGGTCAGGGCCATAGGATCCCCTGTTGACTTCTTCAAAATGTGAGTCTCCTACAGGTGAGTATTTGCGCCTTGACCCATGGACTCAGTGAGCCCATAGTGTCTTCTCTCAGGTTATGTGTGTTTGCAAGGTAGGCCATGTGCTTGACACATTTCATGAACTGAAGCTCAGGCAGGACAACACCATTTACTTGGAAAGTCTGTCATTCTTTTCTGTTCCTGGTTGTTTCCACACTGACTGTCACTCTTCATGGTCATGTGATTCCCTTGTGTTACACACAGTGGTTGCAGGCTAAGGCAGCTTTGGGAAGTGGTTCAGTGTTTTCAGGCTTTTTATTGTTCCCAGCATTGTCTCAGAGAGGTGAGGAACATCAACAGACAACTAATCAAACTTCCTATGAAGCAGAGTGGGAACATTTGTGTGTTATAAAGCATTGGTTTCCATGTGAATGGGCCTCATCAGAGATATGGCCCTGAGGGACTCAGAGGAGTGGAGGGATAATTTCTAATCCCCACCAGCCTGAGTGAGCCTGACGGGAGGAGATACACTCTCTAGTCTCCTTTCTAACAAGCTAGCCCTGGTTTTTGCAATAGTGGAAATTAAATCCGTAAGTCATGGTAATGGTAAATAAAACTCTATGAGGGATGGTCAAATATTACTTAAGAGAGCTCAGCTGAGAATTCACAAAAGGGGAATCTCTAGTGGCTGAGAGACACTTGAAGAAATGCTCAACATCCTTAATAATCAGAAATGCAACTCAAGACGACTCTGAGATTCCATCTCACACTTGTCAGAATGGCTAAGATCAAAAACTCAAATGACAGCACATGCTGATGAGGTTTTAGAGAAAAGGGAACCCTCCTCCATTGCTGGTGTGAGTGCAAACTTGTACAACTTCTGGGGAAATCAGTCTGGCGATATCTTAGAAAACTTGGAATAGCTCTACCTCAAGACCCAGCCATAACACTCCTGGGTATATACATCCAAAAGATTTCTCACCAAACCACAAGGACATCTCCTCAACTATGTTCATAGCAGCTTTATTTGTAATCGCTAGAAACTGGAAACAACCCAGATGTCCCTCAACTGATGAATGGATAACAGCTGTGGTACATTTATACAATGAAATACTACTCAGCCATCAGAAACAAGGAAATCATGCAATTTGCTGCCAAATGGATGGAACTAGAAAAGCTCATCCAGAGTGAACTAACCCAGATCCAGAAAGATGATGCACATGGCATCTATTCACTTATAAGTGGATTTTAGTCATATAGGATAACTATCCTACAATCAAGAGACAGAAAGGAACAGGAACATAGACTTTGTTACTTGTTAGTGGGATACTTTGTCGTAGTGGAGCTGCCATGTAGTCCCCAAGTACAAGAGGAAGCTCTTAGGCCTCAGGTAGTTGCTGAACTGAAGGGGGCTGATATGTAGGGCACTCCACACTGAAGGAGTAGGATAGGTGGGAGAAGGGGGAGATGATGGGAGAGTGGGAGGGGTGGAGGGAGGGGACTGTGATGAAGATGTAAATTGAAGTAATAAATAAGCATTAAAAAAAAAGAAAGAAAACACACTTTCAAAAATTTAAACTTATATTGCCTAGAAAGAAGGATATAACCCCATGGAAGCAAACTGCACCAGATTGATATTCCTGAAATAACCTGCGGGGAGTAGTCTGTTTCGTAGTGTGTGCATCTTTGCCTGATGAGGAAGAGTACACAGCCAGGCCAGGAGAATGGGGCTCCGCTGCTGGGCTTTCATTCCTAACCCAGGCACTCAGCCAGTCTTGCTGGCATAGACACAGACGTTGCTGATCCTTAACAGACTGGAGCCTTAGCATTCCAGGGCTCACATTCTGTGGCATATGATTTCTTTGGTTGAACCAGAACAGGATATCTGCCTCTCTTCCTTCTCCTTTTCCATCTGGGTGAAGGTCTTCTCCAGTTGCATTTCTTAGAGGTATTAGGGAGTCTTTGATGGCAAGACCACAATTAGGTTCCAGGAGGACAAAGTCCTATGTATGTTTATGTGTGTGTGTGTGTGTGTATATATATATATATATATATATATATATATATATATATGTGTGTAATTCTGAGACAGAGAGAAAGAAAAGTATGTGAATTGAGGATTGTGCCACTTCTGCACCTGACACCATCTAACCAACGTGAACTAGCTAAAGTTGTAAGAACATTCATTAGGGAAGGAAAGAAAACCTGTACCATGGCTGCTCAGCTGGTGAGAGGAGAATGGACATACTGAACATGAGACACAACGGGAAAGACCCAGCCTCTGTTAGCCCATTCCCATTGCTAACGCATGCATGAATTTGAATGGAGTTGAAATGTGGACATGAAGTTTTACAATGAACGTGGAAATATATTATTAGATGGTGTAGAATTTTACAGAGGCAAACTATATAGAACTTTGGTAGAAAAATAACTTTACTTTTAGAAAGCATACAACCCTAACTATAAGCAACATAATGGGGGCCTGAGGGATTGCTCAGCCTGCAGAGTGTTTGGCCTACAAGTGAAGACCCAAGTGTCACCTCTGAAGAAAATGGCTAATTAAATTATTTTACAGTATTTAGATTATTGTTAATTGATTCAGCAGTGTTAATCCTTAAGTCACCATCATAAATGAGCACACAGAGATCATGTGGATTTTAACAAGCCTTGGCCTGAATTGAGAAATATTGGCCCACCTAAGCTAGTTCTTAATTCTGTTAGCCAAATATGACTCCATATATACATACGTCCTCTTGGACTGCCATTCTCCACACTATGCTAATGTTCCTGGCCATGTGGAATGAGGTCCTTTTTCCTAACCCATGGTGTGTATCCTCCTCCTTCCTGTTCCTGGCTGGAATCAACTAATCCTCTGTATAAAACACAGGGTTCCTGTTCTACCTGTTCTAATCTCAGGAAGTCCTGCCTTCCTATACTCTTTCTGCCCAGCTAATTGGCCATACATGACTTTTATTAACCAATCAAGAGAATGTCTCAGAAGGGGTGTTGACCAGATCTAAGCATTGAAATCAGCCTATCAGAAACAATGTTATTAGACCTTCCCTCAACATCTCCCCCTTTAAGTCTAACAAAAGGCTCCTTTTCTTATAGCAATACAACAATAAATACAATACAATAACAATAAATACAATAAAAACAATACAATAAAAACAATTATGAAAACTGAAAGGTGTGACATACATTCTCAATGTCCAGTCCATATGTATTTGACTAGTGAACTAGGAAATATATTCTATTACATATTTCTCTTGATGAGTTTTAAGGATCTGTACCTAATTCAACTTCATCCTAACTTACATTATTAAGTAAATCATCTTAACCTTAAAACATCCTTTTAATTCCTAGATGGCTCAGAATTATCAGTGATGGAAATTATACTCAATGAGGTTCTGATTTAAAAATATTATTTTTGTTTGTTTTTGAAATAAGATATAATTCAGAGAAAGTAGACACATGAAATAAAGGATAAGATTTAATGTAAGGAAAAAATAACCTAATGAGATTTTGAAAATGTATCTTACCATACCCCATACCTGCTATCAGTGCCTAAGTCCCGGGAGTCTCAGTGGCTGTTGGACACAGCTCGACCATAGCTCCTCTCAGTTTAGGTGCCTCAGGCCACTCAGGAGATGCAGCAATTAAAAAATGTTTCAGAGTTGTAAACCTTTTTGGGTTGTTTGGGTTCCCTCCTGCCTCCCTCTCTACTAAATCTTCTGCAGAACTTTTGACTCTTCTTTGTGTATAGCTTGTTAGAACTTTGTGTATCAGCCACTGCTGCGACAAACACCCAAGAAAAGCCAACTTATTATGAACTTGCATATTTTTAAAGACAGGGTCTCTATATGTAGACCAGGCTGGCCTTGAACTTGGGATCCCCCTTCCTCAGCTTCCTGTGTGCTGAGGTTATAGGTGTGTGGGACCGTATACAACTTAGGTTGTATCTCAAATCCTTAATTAGTACAGTTGTTTCCTAAGGGCTCTTCCTTCCTTTCTGTTGAGCCTTGAAGGTGCAGACTATCTCTGGAAGAATTTGTACAGGGGTGGCCCATCCTGGGTGGCCATCTTGTCTGCTGTGTGTGGGTCTAGTAGCTCATTCCTGTCATAGTTGTTGCTGTTGGTGTAAAACTCAGCGTTCCTAGAAAATCTCTGCTAAGAAGTGGGATGGGCTTACAAGACCAGACCTGGGAAGAGAAAGTGGCCTATGTGGATGATTCACTGAGATCAGAAACAATACTTTAAGGAAGTGGCTGCCTCTTAGAAGGTGGAAAAGGCGTCAGGGTGAAGAAGGACGGTTACCTGATCGGGCCTGGGTGTTGGTTTGCACACTACTTAGAGTTGCAAGATGATGGGTGATTTACTCACGTGAGGATCTCTCCTCTTTTGCAAAAGTAAGAGAGTAAATTCTTTCTTAAAGTATTAGACAACAAATACAAGCGGTTAGTGTGTATTTGTTAGGGCTGAGGGTATAGCTCTGAGTTTAGGGTGTCAGAGGCCCTGTGTTCAGTCCTCCATAAGTGATTTGTATGTTGATAATCAGCAGCTGCTGGCCTTTAAAGACAACCCTAAAGGAAAATAACTAATAGATGTGAGACATGGAATGGTTTAACTTGGCCTTCAAGACTTCTGAGTTTGAATGTGCAAATAAGTTTTAAACTTTCATCAAAAAGATTGTTGTAGGCTGATGATTAACAGCCAAGAGTACATGCTGCTCTGCCAGAGGACCCAAGTTCAGATCCCAGCACCCACATCAGTGTCAGGTAGTTCACAACCACCTGTAACCCCAGCTCCAGGGCATCTAGCACCCATTTTTGACCTCCAGAAGTACACACACACACACACACACACACACACACACACACACACACACACA
>CAJQZJ010004856.1:1575288-1607136 GCA_907164525.1 Lophiomys imhausi
ACACACACACACACACACACACACACACACACACACACACACACACACAGACACACATACATGCAAGTAAAAATAAAAATAATAAGTCTTTTAAAAAAGGACTCTGTCCTGTGCCTTTTTATTTTGTCTTTTGAGGTTGAATGTTGTATTAATTAGCATGGAATTTAATAATTCAGTGAGTGGATTTCCCTTCAGGAAATTGTTAGAGTGTAAAATCATAACATGGAATGCAAAATTAAAGCTTTACATATTAAAGTAGTATATCCCCTTTGTTATGTTTATTTCTGTCCTGAACTTTAAAATGTGTGTTTACACATTTAGCCTTAAAACTAATATACAGTCATAGTGGTGATAGCATAAGGGGATGAGAAATATCCTAGAATTAAGAATTCACACATCAGCCAAATCTTTGTATTGTTCCTCTATCTACAGCTTATAATATTTAAATTTTTACTCTTACAGTAATGACAAGAAACAGAGTTTTCATTGAACTTAGAAATTCATAGCCATTGGGTTGGGTGTGTTGGCACAGATCTTTAGTCTCAGCATGCACGAGGCATGTAGGGAGTTGTCTGTGAGTTCAAGGTCAACCTGGTCTACATAGTGAATTCTGATTCCACCAGACCCTATCTCAAACAAATGAACAAATGAACAAACAAACTCATAACAGTTGGAATGAAGGAATCATTTTTGTACTTAGCTGGATGGATGCATAATATCTAGAGCAATGGAAGCTAATTAAATACAGTTACAACACCATGGCATTCAGGGACTTGTTTTAAATCCCTTGCTGTGAAGGAGAGTGGGAGAGAAAAGGATACAGGGAGGGTAAGATCGTATATTGGCTGATGTCTGGTGAGATTCCATAGCAGACATGGTGGAGTGGGGTTGTAATGTGGTTATCTTTCCTTTGTGTGTGTGTCTGTGTCAGTGTGTGTATGTGTCTGTCTGTGTGTATATGTGTCTGTGTATGTGTATGTCTGTCTGTGTCTCTCTGTGCCTGTATCTGTCTGTCTGTGTGTGTGTCTCTGCATGTGTGTTTGTGTATGTATATGTTTATGTTTGTGTGTATGTGTCTGTGTGTGTGTGTGTGTGTGTGTATGTCTTTGTGTGTGTTTGTGTGTGTCTGTGTAGCTATAAATCATCTCTCAACAAACCTCACTTCCTGTTTCTGTTTCCAATAGGGTTCTGGGTTCTTGATGGAAAATCTGTCACATGGGATCTATGTCCCATGAATGAACAGTAGGACTGCTGTTCAGAGGCTGTTCCCATAAGCTTTGCTAATGTCATCTTTAAAAGTAGGACGGCGACATCTGTGTACTGCAGCTTAAAGGGTACAATGTAGGCAGTAAGTTCAAGACAGTGTCTGACTGTAGCTTCTGTAGGTAAACTAGTGGGGACTTACACTGTTATCTTCATTGTTCGTAATTGCTTATCCACCAGTGTCTGAGGAGGCTACCAAAAGCATGACACAATGTGTACAGCTGCTTTCTGCCTGGTCTGATCATGACTAGGGTGGACTCCACTGCTTGTGGGGGTCTCCTCAGATTGATGTCAATAGCCCAGGTTCTCTTCCTCTCATGCCCTCCCATTTCAGCACTACTGTGGGGGTTACTATGGTCCATCAGGTATTCTTGATTTATGTCAGCTACTTGCTGCAGATGAACACTCTGGGTGTGGGGAGCATTTCCTCTGTGCCTGTTGCTACATGAACTTGGCCTTTGTTAAGAGCATACCCTGTCAGTCCAGATCAATGTGCTGACTCCAGGAAAGTTCAGGGACACCTGCAATGAATTTCTTAACACTCTGGAGTGTTAAGACAAAAGCTTGGCAGCAGCACTCTGAACTTCCCTTACTGTCTGTCTTAGGCTCGCAGGCAACAACAGACAGGCAGGGTATGCCAAGGAACAAATGAAAAATACCCTGGGTAGACAATCTAGTCCCAGTTACATTGTCATCCTGTTTGACCTAACTGACCCTCTGAAAATAGCAAAGGCATATATTGTGGCTGAGGTGGAGAGAGTTGAATATAAGACTAGGTTGAGAACCAGGTGTGGTGCCACATACCTGTGAGCCCAGCATTCAGAGGGTGAAACAAGATTCAGGCCATCCTGGGCTACATAGGAAGGAAGACCCTGCCTCAACACAAACAAACTAAAGAACTTAAAAATAAAATAAAATTAGATTGAGGCTGAGGTCCTTGGACTGTAGTTTGCCTACCTGTGTATCACATTAAACAAAAGCAGTATAAACAAAGGCCAAAAAAAAAAATGCCTTGCTTCTGCTATGTGGGTTCCAGGGGCAGCATGAACCCACTGATTTCCCACTCCTGACTCATTCTTTGGGTAGGTAGTGAGCAACCCCTGCAGCCCTCCTTTGTGGCAGCATGGCCATGGAGTGAACCTGAGATGTGACTGTAAGTCTGTCTTCTGGGCTGAGCAGTAGGCACTTCATTAGTGAGCGTCCCGAGTGAGTACTGTGGTAGCAATTTGTAAAGTCCTTTGAGGTGAAGGGCAAATCATAAATATTAATTATAGCCATTGTTTTGATGAAAGGAGGATTACTGGAGGCACAGAAACCTCTAAATCTACCTATTAAACTACGTTCCACCTCTCAAGTTCTTGAATGAGGGGGTTAAATTATATTAGAGAGAAGTCCCTAGGATTCCTCTGTGGTTGAAGTCTGTCTAATGAAAGGCTTACTTTTCACATGACATTGCTGTAGAGACACCTCCCAAGGCTTTCAGAGGCATTTTTCCTGAGTGGGAGAAAAATTTCAACAAAGAAACTCCAACTCCTTAGTGTGTTTCATCAGGAATGCAACAAGAGCCAGCTTATTGGCACAAAGCTGTAGCCTCTAGTGTTAAAAGGAACTCCAGCTCCAGGTTGAAATTTTAAGGAGTGTAAACCACACTTAACAGCTTTTGAAGTAGTTGTGAAACTGAGTAGAAAACGTGAATAAACACATTTTTCATATTTTATACCTCTTAATATGGAGAAAAATAATGAGAAAGTTACCAAGTGATTTCATCTGGATCAAACACGCTTCTTTCAAGCCTGTCTTCTCTGGTTATAACTAAGCTGGTAGAAGGTGATGATTACTAACTGTCCCTATAAAATGTCTTTTTCTCAAGTCCCAGGGCTGAGAAAGGAAGGGAAAAATGTGTTGCCATGTTAGAGGAAACTTAGAAACTTGATTGACTAGGGGTCATGCTTTAGTTGGTACACAGGCCTATGTAAGACTGTCAGACCAATGGCTTCAATTTTTTAAATGTAATTTCCACATAACAGCAAAAAAAAAAAAAGAGAAAACATAGGAATTTATTGTGGTGTTTTGAGACAGGGTCCAGGTTGGCCTTGAATTCCCTATGTATCCCTCAATAGCCCTGAACTTTTAATCCTCTGCTTTCTCTTTCTGAGTGCTGGGATTCAGGTGTGCCACCCACCAGACCCTACTCATAGAAAATGATTTTATAATTCCAATGCCTAGAACAATAATCAGGGTGAAAACTGTATTGTCTCCATTTATTTATTCATTCATTAATCCATCCATTCATATTTTTAGCAAATTACTTAATATAATGGAATACAGTTTTGTAACTACCCATTGTCACTTAATACCTGGATCATCTTTGTGTCTGTCTTTCATTCAGCTAACTTTCATGGAGATCAATTTATTTGGTAATATTATTTTAATGGCCTGTATACTTTTTTTTTTAAATTGTGATTTTGAGACAGGGTCTCATAGATCTGAGGCTGGCCTGGAACTAGCTATGTGGCTAAAGATAGATAGCCTTGAGCTTTATGTGGTGCTGGGGACTCATGCTAGATATTTGTGTGTGTTAAGCAAGCACTCTACCAACTGAGCTATTTCTCCAGCCCAGAAATCTCTTTTTAAAAAACTATGCATTTCACCATCACTTTCCTACAACTTCCACTCTATCTGGAAGCACACCCTACCCTCTGTCTAGCCTCTTCTCCACACTTTATCATTCTTGCTTAAAGTGGTATATATACATCCCTGCATACAGCCTCTTCTTTGGGGTTACTAATTTCACTTAACATTTTATCAGAACACCAAAACCCAGTCCATCTGCAGCCTCCGAATGGTCTAATTTGAATTCACTTGCTAAAATCACTGGAAGAATCTTACTTCGAATGGATGGATGGAATGGGTAGTAAGGTTTTCTAAATGAAACCATTTTGTCTCTTACCAGTCATTTATGTACACGTGCTGCCTGCAGCCCACTGTAAGCTATGTGGGTGCAGAAGGAGACTTAATTGTCCTCTCTGAGGTTCATGACTGGAGCCTGTGAATTAATTCACAAGAGGTAGATTAGCAGGAGAACAGTTGTCCTCTGTATTCACTCAAGGTAGCTCCCAGAAAAGTGAAAGTCACATTGTTAAGTTGGGAAGCAGTACATTGGATTTGTCACCAAACCACGAGGAGATGGAGAAAAGTTCCATCCTAGCTGAGTAAAAATGGGGGTTGGCTTTAGAAACAGTATGCTGTTTGCACCAGGGGGAGTCATGGGGCTTAAAAGAGAGGATGGCACATGCCTTTAATCCCAGCACTGAGGAGGCAGAGGCTGGAAGATCTCTGTGAGTTCGAGGCCAGCCTCGTCTATAGAGTGAGTCCAGGACAACCAGGACTGCACAGAGAAACCCTGTCTTGAAAAACAAATGAGAGAGAGAGAGAGAGAGAGAGAGAGAGAGAGAGAGAGAGAGAGATGGAGAGAGAGAGAGATGGGGGGAGATTCCCAAAAGTTAGAAAAAGATGTAAATCTTATAGGTGGTTTTAGGATAGGTTATTGTATAGACTATCAGCAGCACTTAACAGAGAAGGGTGGGCCCAGAGCCAGCATAAAGAAGCTGGGGGTCTGGACAGTTCTGATGACAGGACCTAAGCTCTGGGACTCCTCACAGTGGAAGAGTGGGTAGAACCCAAGAGGGCCACAGAATTTTTATGTGGGTGCCAGGAAGGGATGTGGCTACAAACAGAATCAAGGGGCAGACCTGTGATTAAAGCATAGAGTGAAAAAGTGAGGGTCCGTGGGAAGCAGATGTGAAGGTGAACTTGAAAGGTGAGCTGCAAGATGGCTAACATGTGGATCTGCATCCACCCAGGTCAGGCTGAATGCGCCCAGGGTCAGTGATCATCTCACCTCAGCTTTCTGGGACCACCAGGCCAGTGACCTCTGGGTCTGTGTTTCAGTGAACATGGAGTGGGTGAGATTTCTATGAGTAAGAATAGTCCAGTGGAAACCCCGTTGGCTAAGTGATAATGACATCGTTAGCTGGGCAGTCATTCAGAAGATCAGGGCTGCTACCTCATCGGTGTTCCCAGGACTGTAAATATGTGGGTTCTGCTACTGAGAGGAGCAGACTGCTCAGTTCTGAGGGACAGCACTGAGCTAGGGAGGCTGGGCATTGGGCCTGGCCTCCTGAGAACTTTGGAACAGGTCTCACATCTGCTTCTGGCCACAGAGGTTCACCAAACAGAAGCACAGCACTTCATTAGTTCCAAGGGAAGACAGGGAAGTGTTCAGTGGTGTTAGTGTGAAGGACTGAACCCTGCTGCTCTTCTGTCCCTGATGGAAGATCGATGTACAATCTTACCACGATGTCCCTGAAGCTCATTAGCGGAAGGTCTAGAGTTTTGAACAACATAGTCCATCAGATCAATGAACACTTTGACTTACAGTGTTTAACCATGTTTCTTGATCACATCAGCTAGGAAATCCTTCAGTGTCTCATCAAATATGAGGATTTAAGCACTAGCTAAGCCCGGTGGTCTGGTGGGCATCAAGAAGGAAGAGCCTAAAGCAGGTTGGATGTTCTAAGAGTGAAGGTATAAGTACGCTGTTAGAATATTTTATGAAGAATGTGATTTTTGTTTCATTTTGGCACAGGGTCTCACTATGGAGATCACACTGGCCTTGAACTCATGGTGATCCTGCCTGAGCCTCCTGAGGGCTGGAATCACAGACATGTGTACCACCATGTCTGGCTCATGAGTGTATCATTCTCACTGTGACATTTTCTTTATGCATTTAACTTCAGTTTCTCAGCCATACTGCCAGAAGGTAGAGCTGTTATTATTAACATTTCACAAATGAGAATTCTGATGCTCAAGTTACTAGCTAGGCATTGTGGTATGTGCCTCTAAGTCCAGCACTTAAGAGGCTAAGGCAGGAGGATAATGAGGTTGAGACCAATTTGGGCTTACGTAGTCAATTCCAGGCCTTCCGAGGCTACTTGGTGAAACAAGGCTTCAATATAGGCACCACCCCAAACATGGGCACACAACTTACTGATCTGAAGTCACCCAAGTAGTAAATGACTCAACCAGACGTGTATCAGCCGTGTGTCTGACTCCAGGTTCCATGACTTGTCACTTATATCTTATTCTTTTATGTACTCTGGGACTGTAATAACGATCGATGGAAAGTGAGTAATGCCCTCTTCCTGTCCTTAATGGTTGTATTTTCCGACACAGGAGGCAGGCAAGTCAATGCTACCACAATCAGTTAAGTAGAGGACTCTGGAATTCTTTACATGTCCCATTGGAGCACATGGGTCACGTCTGGTAAACTACGATGTAAGGGTCAGACCTCTCATGGCTCCCAGCTAGGCACAGCAAGCCCAATTCAGAGGAGCTTGGTGGCCCAGGATTTCCATGTCATCTTTATGGTGTTCTGTGACTTTGGAGGCAGGAGTGCAGTGAGGAGGCTTCTAAATGTCAAAAGAATTATCAGTACCACAAGAGGGTTCCAGAAGTTCCTCCTGGCCCAGGGCATGGGTGTGAAGGTAGACAATACTTTTGAAGGGTGAGGCTATGGTGAACCTGTATCTGGCTTCCTAAACATTCCTCTAGTGGCCCGTGTAGAAGATGGGGAAGTGGCAGAGGCTTTTATCAAGCTGACATCGCTACTGTGTTTGTTTTGTTTTGTTTGGAGGTGCCCATGTTTTGATAGTACTTAATCATTTATATCATGCAGAGGATACTTTTATACTTACTTTATTTTAAAAATTTATTTCATGTGTCTTATGGGTGCTTTGCCTTCATGTATGTCTGTGCACCACATGTACATGTGTGCTACCCATGGAGGTCATAAGAGAGAATCAGGTCCCCTGGAGCTGGAGTTACAGACAATTTCGAGCAGCCCTGTGGGTGCTGGGAATTGAACCTGGGTCCTCTGGAAGAGCAGCCAGTGCTCTTAACCGCTGCACCATCTCTGAAGCCCCCAAAGTGCCTTTTAATTTCTTTGGACGTGACTATGGAGCCTTGTCAGTGTGGAAGCCTTTTCACTGGCACGCTATGTAGCCTGTGGATTCTTACTCTTTCTTCCTAGAAGGAATAGGCTTTCCCCAGACCCAGAAGCCCAGTCTATCTCAGACATCTTCCTGCTCAGAAGTCCTTTCTTTGAGTTAGGGTGTCATTCCCACATCTTTCTCCAGGCAACTGCTTTTAGAAGAAATTGTGTCATTTGGTCATAATAGTATTCCATTAAGAGTCACAGCTAAATGATAGGATCACTATTAAGGAAGCCAGAGTTGAAGAGAGGGGAGCAGGGCGAGAAGGGAGAATTGGGAAACAGAAGGCTTGACTCTGGATGAGGAACTCCATGAAAAATAACCACAATTAAGACTTTGGCTAAGATTCTTACAGGAATTATTACACCGAGTGCCCAGGAAGACACAGAAGTCACAGTTAAGGACAATACAGAGACGCTGTCCTGGTGTCTCCTGTGCTTCACCGCCATTTAAAACTTACTCATTACTAAACAGGAAATATGGGACATTTAGAGTATAGTTTTTTAAAATTATTTATTATTTTGTACTATGGGTATGTATGACATGTGGAGTTGAGTGCACAAGTGTGGAGGTCAGATGACAACTTTGGGAGTTGTTCACCCTCTGCCTTTAAGGTGTGTACCAGAGATTAAACGCAGGTCCTCAGACTTGAGATACAGGGGCTATTATAGGCTGGGCCACCCTTGACTTCCTCTTCTGCTTAGGAATTCTTAGGGAATTCTTCCTGGTCCCGCCACATCTGCTTCCCCTTTCTGGGCTGGCCAGCTGTGTGTGCAGAAGGCTGCCTGCTTCTCAGAGTGCAGGCGGGAACCAAGCTCCTTCCTACCATCCCTTTCCAGCAGGTAGAGAGAAAGCTCAGGTTTTGTTACCAAGCAACAGGGTTCCATTTACCAGTTGCCACCATTTCCTTCGCATAGTATTACAGGCCTTATTTTTAACATTTAGTTCAGAGAAATTGCCATCATTATGTTCAGTAACTTCCTTTGGAGGTTACTCATTAACCTTAGGTATTTTACTGTGTAATTATAACTGCCAATGCCCCGGGCTTGGAAAACCTTTGAACTCCTTAAGGTGTTAGGAGATGTCAGAAAGGATATTATCTGACTTTTCTTCCTTTTCCAGTTAGGTTAATTTTGGGGGTGCCTGTATCTGTCCCCCCCCCCCACACACACAAGGAGAAACTCTTCCAGTGTTTTCTTCTTCCTTTCTGTTCTCAGACTCTGATACTGGGCCGCAGTGAAACTGTTTCCCTTTTGTTTTAAAGTCCTGGTTGGGGGGCGACACTGAGAAGTCCCAGTGGCTGGGAAGTGACTGGCAGGCACCCTTCGGCCTCCCGGGGGCTCTGTGATGCCCCTACACAATGGCTGGAATTAGATATCCCGTACAGCCTTCTTTTGACACAACGGAAGGCCTCCTCTCGGCTTTCTGCAAGCAGCTTTTCACTCCCAGGCTCCGCGGGAGCCAGGTGCATAGCTTCATAATGCGCCTATTATACAGCCAGGCTCAGTCGCCATGGCCTCACACAATGACCCTTCTGATCTGGACACAAGAGCGGGGATGGGTGCCAAGGCTTTGGTCCCCACCCACTGCAGATTTAGGTATGCACTTCGGGTATATTTGCAGCCCCTCTTTACTCCCCCAAAAGGGGGGTTGAGTGAACACCCCCCCCCCCCCCCCCCCACTCCGTTTCAAGGCAAACGAAAAACAGAGGCAAAACACCTGCGCGCGCAGCTCTGGGTCTTTCCGGCCTCCGCCCAGACATTCCAGGTAACCCGAGGAGGGCTGGGCGGTCACGTGACGGTGTTGGCTAGGGAGCACCTGGCCCCAGCAGGGACAGGTGATCCCAGCGTCTTGGTGGGAGCTTGCATTTTGCAAACTCAGGTCTGCACCGCCCCACTGCTGCTTTGATAGGGACAAATGAAAGGCTGGACTGGCTTTTCGACTTCATGGACCTGAACCTCAGGATCCCAGTGGGGACACAGCAGCCCAGCACTACAAATCTCATGAAGGCCAGAGCGCAGCGCTGCTCACCCCGCAATGCACATCTTTCATCTTCCGAATTGAGGGGGGGGGGGCAGCGAGGGATACTTTGGTTTACTTTGAGAGGACTTGCTGCTTTTTCTTCCCCCAAGCAAAGGGCTGGCGGATGTTTTTCTGACTGTAGGAACATGTTGTCACACGTGACCTAAGAGCTTAGCTGCTCCACCGCCCAATAGTCGATCAGCCAAACACCAAAAGCACGCGGTGTTCGGTCTGAGTGCTTGGGAGAAGGTTAGCTGGTACCGCTCTGCACTTAGTGTTGATGGGCTAGTCAAGGGTTGGGGAGTATGAACTAGGGAACCGCATACCGTCTGTGAGCGCTCCCCAGATGTGGTAGCACTGTGTGGTACCCTATTTCATTCCTTCTTACACCCAAAGTAGGTATTTGCTTATCAAATCCATTATACAGGCATTTAAGAGAGGTCATTTGCCAAAACTCTCAGTGTAGGCTTCAGGTTGTGGCGGTCACAAATGTCAGAGTCGTTGGGCCTGCTCCTGCCCACACTAGTTTGTCCTGGTTCTTCTCTCTCTGGAAGACAGAAACCTTGTCTGGGGTCATGGTCCAGGACATTCCCCCCCCCCCATTTCACTTTTTCTTTTGGAGACAGGGTCTTAAGCTCAGTCTGACCTTGAACTTACTATGTTGCTGAGGGTGATCTTCAACTTCTGATTCTCTGACTCCACCAGAGCTAGAAGTGACAGAACTTTCGTTAGTCACTGTGTCCCCAACCCTGTCCCTACTTCTGTTTCTTCTGGCTTGGCTGTGCTGAGGAGCCAGAGTCCAGTGAATGTCTCCTTAGGCATCAGGTGTAATGTCTCCTTAGGCATCAGGTGTTCTCGTCTTCCCCTCTGTGGCTTTATTTCGGAAACGGAAAATAGAGACCTTACTCAAAACAGTGAAATCTACAAAACCGCCCTTCACCAGATGATCTCCTAAATCCCTTCCTATGACGTCAGTTCACCCAGAGCAACCGCTTTTCCTGAAACACAGTCATGTATAGCACAGTATCTTGCCAACACCCTAAGACTGGTCCAGGTATCCCTAGTTCACATCCGATCATTCATCTCTTGCCCCGTACCTCAAACACCTGACAGGATGTACAAGGAGGCCAACGTTTTGATACTTCTTAATAGTGTGGAACCCCAGCCATAGGATTTTATGAGAATCATGGGGAGCCACATCCTTTGACCTGGTTTATAATCTCATTTCTCTGGACTAATTACAGCAGTTCCTTTGGGCGTGGAAATGAATGGGAAACATTCTGATGTTTGAAAATTAACTTCAGGATACTTGTTCTCTATGCTGTGTCCTTAGCCAGCCTAGTTGGTAGGGATTGAGACCTCCTGGACCCCACAGCTTAGGCTCAGTCAGTACCTCTTCTCTTAATTGAGAGTTCAGTACGTGGAGACTAAGGGCTTTATTCTCCAGTCACTGAGCACCTCTGATCACATGGGAAACTAGAGAAAGCAACAGAAAGAACAGGGCCTGTGCCCACCAGTCTTGGCCCACTCCTGTGAGCTCAGTACCTCATCTTGAAGGAAACAAACTAAAAATGTGACTTTAAAATTAGAGCAAATCTTGCATCTTATTGTTATTGTTTTGTTTTGAGTGTTCTGGATTGTTAGGACATTTGTACAAGATATTAGGTTGAAATCAAAAGGGGAGGATGCATGACGAGCCCATTTCTGCAGAGAGAATGGCTGGGGTGCAGGGAGACTAGTGAGGTGTATTCCTGCTCAGCTCTAGTTACTGACTGCTGGCTCTCAGTGAGGACCTTGCTCCTTGGAAGTACCCATGAAAGGAAGAAACCTGGAAATAAAGATTGGCTCCAGATACTGGGTTGCCATAGCTGCTGGATCAAGGAGACGCTGCTTCATTGGAATTTGAGAGCCATTAATGATTTTTGAGAGAACAGATTTGATTCACTTGTAGTTATGAATAATAAAGACTGGTGATACAGAAATTATCTCCTCACATAAGACTCCCAGAAAGAGGCACTCAGAGTAAGTGTGCAGGCTCCAATCACGGTCAGGGAACCATGCTGCTCCAAGATTTTAGCTTTTGTGTTCCAAAGCATCAAGTTCATTCTCAACAGTTAAGTTGCCTCAGGCTGCACGGTGGCTGTCAGCCTCCATCCACTGCACTTGCCTTAGAGAGGCTCAGCAAAGGAGGAAGAAGGAAAAGCTAGAGGGATGTGCAGCCCAGCTAGTGAGATCTTCCCAGCAGTCCCTCCTGAGTTCCATCATTGCCCACAACTCAGCATGATTCAGATTCTATTCTGGACAGCACAATGGCCAGTTGAAAGAGTTCTCTTAATAAGAGAACACAGCTGGATATTGAGAAGTAGTGAGGGTTTCTGTTTTAGGGTGGTTGTTAGAACTCGGGACTGGATTTGTTTATTTGGTGGCAATGAGTGAGACCCTGGGTGGGCGGGAGGTGAATGGAGAAAATGAAGAGCTGGACTGAAGGACTGTGGACAGACGGGAAGAGCTTAACCAGGTGTCCGGTGGACTTCCCTGTGACTGAGGCTCAGAGCTGTCACTGTTATGCTTCCCAGTGAATACTGAACCCATCTTTTTAAAAACATTCTAATCTCTGTAGGATGTCTTAATGGGTCACTTGGATGTTGGGGTTTCATAAATTGCTGCTTAGGGTCCTCTTACCTGTGTCAGAGGAAGGGTTTAAAGCTGCCTCTTTCTGCTGCAATGCCATTGAGCCGAAGGAAGGGTCCTGAGAGTTACGGCGAAATGATGTTCTTGAAAATGTGCCTCCCCTTCCCCTTTTCCATCCCTTCTCTCCCTTTTTTCTTCCCCTCCCTAATTCAGTTTCTGCCTGTCTATCAGCCCATGTGGTGGTAGGAAGCATGAGCTCAATGTACCAGCTATGAAATCAGAATAACACAAATCTTAAGATGCTTGCCTGCATTCTGTATGTTTTAATAAAGTTTGCGTATTTAACAGTACAAGTCAAAATGATCCTCTGGCACCATCGACTAAATCTGCCTTTGTCTTAGAGCCGAGGGCTTGCCAGTGTTCTCATCTGCCCTGCAGTCTGTGTTCTACCCTAACTTCAGTGCTACTTGATGACTAAATATTAAGGAAGGCTTTTAGGGAGACAGTTGGGAATGGACCCTTGACAAGGATCCAGCCCTGACCTTATCCTACACCCCAGTGGGTCCAGTGGTTCTCTGTTCCTTTCCTACCCTTGGATCTTCTGCTCCTAGGCTGCCTCTTATTGTCTTCTAAGTCCTTGAACAAGTCCCTCCCCCTTCCTCTCTCACTCTCATTGCATGTTTTCCACCATGTTTTGTGGGTACCAGCATCAGTACCACCCAGACTCTGAACTTATAGGGGATGGTGGGGGGATTCAGGGGACTCTGGCTGTGTGAGCCTCCCTCAAAGATTCTGCAGCACTAAGTAGCCTTGCTGTGTCTCAGAAGGCCACAAGCTTGGCATATGCTTCCACCTTGTCCTGGGCTGTTTCTTGAGATAGTCACAGTCTGGCAGTCTTCGTCTTCGGCCCACTCAGGGACTTCTCAGCTCTGACCTCTTATTTGACATCCTACGAAAACTGTATCCCTGTCAGGCCCAAGGTGCTAGGAAGGAACCCTCACACTAACTGTCTATTGTACATGCTGCCCCCCCCCAGTGGGTATTTTTTTCTACCTGTGTATCTGATAAATGGGGACACAGCCTAAGAGGAATTTATGCATTGAAATTTTCTTTGTTGGAGGACATCGTAAGTGTATAAGGGATGCATGGGGAGAGAAGGATTTGGGTGCAGTACTTCTGCAGACATGGGAAACCTGGACTTGCTGTTTGTCTTACATTACTTTTACTATGACCCCCGGGTGAGTAGAGGGAAGAGATAAGGGTGGGGTCCGTGCTTGTGTATGAAAGCAGACAAGCTGAACTGTGGGAATGTTTGGAGAGAATAATGGGGCCAGCCACAGGTGCCCTATGAGACAGACTAACAGTATTAAGAAAATTATGTGGCATCAGGGAGAAAGCTCAGTGAGCAACAGTGCTTGCTGTACAAACAGGAGGGCCTGAGTTGGAGCCCCAGGACTTACAACCCATGAAAGGCCGGCATGGTGAGACATTTGTGATCTCAATGCCGAGGAGGGAGAGGCAGGAGGATCAATGTGGGTTGCTAGCCAGCCAGCCTAGCTGAATTGGTGAGCCTCAGCCCAATGAGAGACCATGCCTCAACAAAACAATGTGGATGGCTCCTGGAGAATGACACTAAAGGTTGACCCATGGGCTTCACACTCATGCACACACAGGCTTGGGCATCTTCCACCCATTAACACAGACACGTACTGTCCATTGATTGTTAATTATTATAGAACTGGGTGTGTTGCGGGTCACCGAGTGGGGAAAAGAGGAAACTGTGGGCTAAAGAGTGGAATGAGCAATTCTATTAAACATTATGATCCCAAGGGGAAATGTGGATCTTAAAAAGACACACTCTGGATATTTTTTTTAATAATGTTATCAGAAGTGGTCAGTCCCCTGGCCACACTTTTTGTATAAAGCAATACAAACATACAGCAAGAAGGTGTTGTGAGAGAGCAGTTAAAATCACCATAGGTTAGCTGAGTGAGGCCAACTGCTGCTAAGGTCTTGCTGGGTTTCCAGTCAGGCTTGAAGGAATCCTTGGCCTGTGAAGGAGACTTTGAACAGCCATCTTCCTCTTCCTTCCTCCCCTTAGGGCACAGGTTAATGACTTGGGATCCAGGGGAAGACTGCTTTCTCCCAAGAGCCTGCCCTGAAGCTGGAAGGAGCCCTGCTGCTCCAGCTTTCTAACCCTTAGTTTTATCTGTCTGGCTCAGGCCTCTTAGGTTTGTACTGCCTTGCTTGATTTGTTTGTCCAAATTGTTTGTGCTCAGGGAGAAACAAACATATCAGTGGGATCTCATTGCTACATCTGAAGAACCAGGGACAGGTTTGGGTCCTGTGATGACAAGGCTGCCCACTCTGTGCTGGTCATTGCTGATTTATTTTAATAGCATGTGGGGAAGTCTGGAGGAAAGAAAAATGTATCCCCTTCAGTGGTAGAGTTCACAAGCTCAGTCTTCATCTTGGGTCCTGAGAGTTTCTTAGCAACTGGCCTGACCCATTCCTGTCCTTGCTACCGATGTCCCTGGTACTGGTGTACCCCAACACTGGACATGTAGCTGATAGGGTTGTGTTCAGGACCAAACAAGTGTTTCTGAAAATGGAGGAGTGTCTTCCTGGATGGGACCTGAGTCTATCACCCAGTCCAACAAAATGAGGGAGAAGAAGCCAAAAAAAAAAACAAAAAAAAAAAAACCTTTTAAAGAAATAGCAGAGCAGTAGGAAATGTTGCTCGTTCAGGCTTGTTTTCCTGGCTTGTGTGGCCTCATTCCAACCTGTTGCCATCGGCTCTGGCCTGTCTGTGGGACACCCTGGTGCAGGGGGCCTCAGAGGAAAGGAACTTCTACATTTCTGTTTGGCTGGGCTCCTTGCCAAAGCCTGAGTTCAAAGTGCAGTTTCCAGTAATTTACAGGGACTTCTCTGTGGGTTCACTGGGCCAGGACAGAAGCCTGCAAGCCCAAGTAACATTTTCTAATTGCTGTTGTTCCTTGAGAACAGAATGAAGGTATGGAGGTCCAGGTGGCTAGGGTTGTTTCCTTGGCTTCTGCAGTTGACTGGGTCTCTCCATCTCTGAGTATCCCCAGCCCTTCTGCTTCCATCCTATCTAGCCATGAGAGCCTGGCCCAGAATGCAACTAGAGTTTATGTACAGCGATGTCCTTCTTAGAGCATTAAAGGTGGTCTGTGCTGTCTTCTCTCCTCTGCAACCTTCCTCTCCAACCTGCAGTGTCTCTGGCTCTCAGAACATCATGGTATGTAGGAGTGAGCCTTTGTTAAATGAAGAGATGGGTAATAGTGGACTCTTCCCTCAGAGAAGAGTTTAGTAACACAGCGGCCTTTCTATCAGGTAGAGACACACAGGGTCTGTGCTTTGAGTAATTGTGTCTTCTCTGGCCACGGATGAGTCACTCTTGACATGGGAAGGACCCAGTTCAAAGCCATCTTCTGCAGTTGAGCAAGGAGAGTCTTAAGCCACCAAGATCTTCAGCCTTGTCAACAACACAGGGGAGTGGCCATTTAAGACAGTTACTCTACCTCAGATAACCCGAGGCCACCGAAACAAACGCCCGAGCACACAAGGGAGTATGGAAATAATTCCTCCCCACACTATGTTCCCTGCCCTGTTTCATTTGCTAATCCTCTTCACAGACTGGCTCTCCATGGTGCCTTTCCTCTAACCTGGAGACCCAGTTCTTGCAATTTCACATTATGATGTCCTTCTGTAGCAGTTGGGGTTACTGGTGGTGGTTGAGGGAACACTCCTCATAGAAGAATTTGTCTGTATCTGCTTAAGAAGCATAAAGCTGCCGGATGTGGTGGCCTTTAATCCCAGCACTCAGGAGGCAGGTGCCAGGACAGCCAAGGCTGTTACATAGAGCAACCCTGTCTCGAAAAACCAAAACCAAACAAACCAACCAACTTGTTAGGCTTCAGACCCCAGAATCGATCTCCAGGTTCTCCCAGCACTTAACCCAGAAGCCCTTTCCTATATAAACCAGACATTTTTGGATGCTCTCTCGCTCTGTCTCTGTCTCTCTCTCTCTTTTTGTGGGCATGTTCTTTCTTTCTCTCTTCCTGTTCCCACTTTGTCCCCTGCCTCTATATATTCTAATTTTGCCTGGATTGTATCATTTCACCGGTGGAAAATTTAACAGAGAAATTTAAAATTTAACAGAGAAATAGATAACTTATATAAGTGAATTGGTTATTTGTTCTTAAAATGTCTTATGAACCCATGAAGAGTCTTAAATAACTCTGTAGTCTTTAGTTATAATTTAAAAACAAACACACACACACACACACACACACACACACACACAAACTCAAAACTTCTGACTAATTGCCTAAAAAAAAAAAGATCTCAGGTGCCTTGCTAAGTCTGTAAGCAAGTCTTGGGGATGACACTTTTTGAACTTCTGCAGTAAGGCGGGTGGATAGCTCAGTTGATGAAGTACTTGCCGCATAAGCGTCGGGACCTGAGTTTGCGTTCCCAGCACCCACAGGAAAAATTGGTGCAGTAGGCAACACCCTTACATAATCCCAGTACTGAAGAGGCAGAGACAGGTGAATCTGTAGGATTTGCCAGCCAGCCTCCAGCCTAGCTGATCCAGGTTCAGGGAGTGACTCCGTCATGAAAAGTAAGGAGCAGAGGAAGACACACAGAGTTGATTTCTGGTCTCTTTACATGCATTCACATGTTCCCCCCACCCCAAATGTATGTATACACACACACACACACACACACACACACACACACACACACACACCTCCCTCTCTTAAATATCAGTACACATTATGATGAAAGGAAACTAGCCAATGTAGCCTCCTGGGGAAAGGTGGTCATCACAAGTAGGATCTCTTCAAGCATGGATCCCCATACGCAGTTGATTAACTATCACACACCCCTTTGCAGGAGAACCCAGGCATCTCAAGAAGATGTAAGTGTCAAGATGAAGCATGTACATCACTTCCATGCTCTTGTTGGTGGCCATGATTTTGTGTGTGGGGGGGGATCTGGTTAACTGTAGTTAGAGCTTTCTGGAAATGGCAGTGATGGTTTCATCTACTTCTGAGGTACCTGAAGAAGCCATGATATTTTCAATTTCCATGAGGCCAGAAGCTCTGAGGTTTCAATCCTGAGAAAGTGCCATATGCTGTGAGTTAACTGTCCCTCCCCCATGACACCTCACGGGACTCTGTTATACTTCACACATCCTGGTAAAACTCCAGTCAAGAGATCAACATTTGGTTCTTTTGTGAACCCCCTCAACACCCCCTTCTTGCCAAAGTCACCAAGTGGGTGGTGGGAATGACACAAGAAAGCACAGGAAAATCAAACTTCCGAGGCGAAAGTATTTTTATACTTATACAATTTTTAATAACGTGTTTTAAACTTCACTAGCATATTAAAAGGACTGAGGAGTCAGTTGGATTTTAAAACAAATGAACTTTCAAACATTTTAAATACATCGTAGAGGATGTTTCATGCTACAGTGAGGTTGGAGACATTAGATAGTAGAGGGACGTCTCCAGTCACATGTTCAGCTTTTGTTGTTGTTATGTTTGGGTATCTTGGAAAATATTTTTAAACCAACTGTACTGTAACAACTGATTCTTCCTCCCTGTTTAGTATAAGCACCATCAGTCACAGACCTACAGGACCTATGGGTACACCATCGAGAGTGATGTAAGCAATGCGTTCTCTGCCTTCTCCATACTGCAGACAGGACTGGGTAAGCCTTGGTGAGAACGACTCAGAAAGAGGACATGGCTCCAGAGGTGTGCTTAGTGTGTGTGAGGCTCTGGGCTCCATCCCCAGGGTGCTTGTGTTCGTTAGTGCACACCCAGACACAACAGAGTCATTTGGAGACGATTATTCACACTGCTGAAGCATCATCCCTCCGCGCTGGAGTGGCTTCGTCCTGCTGCTTCCACTGTGGGGTGTGAGTCCACTTTTGGATCTTCAACTGAAGTGGTTCTGCAAAATCACTAGTGATTCTACTTAAAAATAAAATTATTTTTATTTTATGTGTATGGGTGTTAGCCTGTGTGTATGTCAGAAGAGGGCGACTGATCCTCTGGAACCATAGTTATAGAGCGTTGTTAGCTGCTATGTGGGTAGGAGATTGAACCTAGGCCCTGGTCAAGAGTAACAAGTGCTCTGAACTGTGGAGCCGTCTCTTCAGCCTCCCGATTCGACTTTTTAATCCCATCTCTTCCTCTTCATTTTCTTTGTTTGTGGTTTTGCTTTTTTTCTCCCAACTCTAGATCTGAAAGCCACCCTGACAGTAGAATGGAAAGGAGGGAGCTAACATATAAGGAATCCTTCGCACACCATGTGAGCCTCGCAACGCCACTGACACAAAGTACTCCAGACCCAGAACAACTGAGCCTTAGCTCTAGTTCACATGCGCTTACCGAGGGCAGTTGATAGGGAAGTTTGTACAGTTCTCAGGGCAGAGCTCTGGACAACTCTGCTGCCTCCACCCAACAGAGATCTGGTACCTGTCATCCCCTCAGGGTGTGACCTCATAGTTTCATTTAAAATGAATTTCCCTAAGGTGTTGAAAAATCAGTTGAATAATGGCGTGACCCTGTTGCATGAAGCACAATCCCGCTCTCCCCTCTCCCTCCGTGCCTGTGGGCGCTGTGGTGCGGGGCCATGCTTGTCTAGAGCACAGATCCTTCAGCAAAGCTACTTCTTCCCCAACAACCACTTCTTATAACTGCCTTATTCTTTATTTCCAAAGTGACCCTCAGATAGCTTAGCCTAAAAGCTAACTATCCATCTCAGCTGTCATTTAAAACTTCCAACTCACTTTTGCCTCTCCCTCATTACCCCTTTCTGTGTGGGTTCCTGGGACCGGACTCAAGTTGTCAGGCTTGAATGTTGAACACTCTTACCCGCCTTCTGACCGGCCCTCCTTTGGCTTTTTTGAAATGTTTAATACCCAGATTACTAACTGTGGGTGGAAATAGCAAGTTCTTACAGTGTCTGTGTCAACATTCCAAACATACCCCCTTTCTTCCAAGATTGTCATATCTATTACTATTAAAAAAAACATACAACTTTTAAAAACTTAAATGACTTCTCCAAGCCAGAGCTCTAATCTTGGACATAAATCTTGCTCTGAGATTTAAGAAAAGGGAACCAGGCAGTAAGTTGGAAGAATCTAAACTTAAGAGAAAAAAAATTTAAAGGTTAGGCATGAAGTTATTTCCACAGCGTTTGCTTATGAAACACGTTAAATTAAAACCTGCTTTCCTGAACACATCTCGTGTGCAGATGTGTACAGTGAGAGGGTTGATCTAGAAGTGTGTGCCTTCCTTCCTCCACAATTCTGCAGGTATACTACAGGCAAGGGTGTCCGCATGCTGGCCTCCTTCTCCAGCCTGGCTTCTGGGTCTGAGGACTGGCTACAGCCAGTGAGATGAGCGTTGCTTTTTGTGTTTGGTTGTGTTGTTGAAAGAATAGAAGATGTGGTTTGTTCTGGAGCATAGATCAGTGATTAAGGCCGGAGGTTTTCACCTCCCCTAAATACAATGTTCCAACATGGAAGCAGTTTCCTGATGCTTTTTAGTTTTACAGAAGGAATTATGTCATAAATCAGGACAAGTTTAAAACACAGTGGTGGGCATGTCAGAGAGGTGGTTGCAGTAAGATGGAAGAAGCTTTGCTATAGGCCTAAGATACTATCAGATAGTCTTAGCTTTTGGGTTGGTGGACTCCAGGGCTCTGCTAAGTTAGTAGATCCCAAAACATTTTTGTTTGTTAGTCACAGGATGTTAGTTTTGGCACAGAGGTGGGCGAAGCATTCAGGGGACTAAAACTAGCCCAGGATAAGGTAATTAGCCTTTGGACCTGCAACATTCCTGTCTCTCCACAGCACTGCAGCTCCACTCGGTCTCTTAGTCTCTTAGACACAGCTTCTTTCCAGGAGTTCTTGCTCACTGGTGACTTGGAGTGATTCTGTGATGTATTGTGAATGCACAACATGCCTGCGTGTATTTATGAGTTCTCTTAGTACTGACCTTTATCAAGAATTTGTAATAGCCATACAGGGCAAACACAGAGAAGGGATGTAGTGGGATGGTTACATTGTAGAGGCTGTGGATGATAGGGTTGGTGGTATTCTTTTATTTATGTTTTTAAAAAACATTTATTTATGTATTATGGGTATGCATGTGTACTCCAGTGCACGTCTGGAAGTCAGTGGGACATTTTTTGGGAGTCTATTTTCTCCTTCTACAGTGTGGGCCTCAGGACTGAACCTGGGTCTTCAGGCTTGGGAGCAAGCACTTTTGCCCACTGAGCCTACCTCCTGCCCTTAGGTGGTATTCTTTTGACTAATGCTCCTGACAAAACATTTTAGCTTCTCAAAGGTTGCATTTAATGTTTACAGGATTTTTCATGATAGCAACCTCTTTTCCTGAGTCACATTTACATTCCTCAGCTTCTTTTGTCAGCTCAGTTTTGCCCAACTTCCAATTTTCTTAAGCTGATGTAAGAGTCAAATCCAGGGCTTCACATAGCTAGATAAGGGCTCTACCTCAAGTCTGCAACCTTCTTTTTAAAATGTTCACTTTCAGCCAGATGTGGTGGTGCATGCTTTTAATACCAGCTCCTGGTTGTCAGAGGTAGGCAGATCTCTGTGAGCTCAAGGCCAGCCTAGTCTATATAGTGAGTTCCAGGACAGCTTGAGCTACATAGTGAGACCCCACCTCAAAAACAAACAAAACAAAAAACTCAAACGAACAAAAAAAATTAACATTTATTTAGGTTCAGTGACTTATGTCTGCAATATCAACACTCTGTAGACTGGAGCGAGATTTAGCCATATGTCTTAGCTAAGGTTTCCATTGCTGTGAAGAGACACCAAGGCCAAGTCAACTCTTATAAAGGAAAATATTAAATGGGGCTAGCTTACAGTTTAGTCCATTATTGTCATGCCGGGAAGCATGACAGCATGAAGGGAGTGCTAGAGGAACTGAGAATTCTACATCTTGATCTGAAGGCAGCTAGGAGGCTCTGATTCCACACTGGGAAGAGTTTGAGCATAGGAAACCTCAAAGCCCACCCCCACAGTGACACACTCCCTCCAACAAGGCCACACCTACTCCAACAAAGTCACACTTCCTAATAGTGTTACTCCCTATGGGCAAGCATTCACACACATGAGTCTGTTGGGGGCCATTCCTATTCAAACCACCACATCATACACACCCTATTTGTAGTAGAGCATCCCACTGACATTTATTTTCTGTACTTTGATCAGTTATGAGTGTTTGTGTTAACCATTATCTACTTCACAAAGACACTTGGATAAAGTCTGAGCACTGCTCTCATTTATGGTACAGAGATACAAATTGAAAAGGTAACTTGATACAATATTCATTTAGCAAAATAATAGTAGGTTCATCCCTGTGGCCTGTGAATTACCAAACCATTCCCAATCATGGGTTCTTAGACAGATTTACTATGGAGCAGACCTTAAATCTAATCAGAAAGTAGCTGGTTACTCCCATAACATTTGTGTCACCAATGGGCATATTTTGCCATGCTAGTCATTATTAGTGTAGTTCAGAGGGATCATAGATGGCTAAAACTATCAATGATATATATCTCCCCTCCTGCCTGGCCAGCATTCTACATAGTTCTTTCCAAGTTCTCACGGGCACTTTGGAAATAGCCTGCATTGTTTGGAGGTCTCGGGGTCACCCCAGACCAATAATTTGAGGTAAGCTGTCCCATTCTTGGTACTGGCACCAACTGGCTTTTTAGTTGTAGGTTCTAGAGGTTGAACATGTGACCGCGTGCCTGTAGGGCAAGCACTTCACTGACTGAGCTGACCCCTCAGCACTCATGCCTGCGCTTGTCTTACATCTGTAATGGATACACTGGGAAGACGTGTTCAGTTTTCTCATCTAGAAAATGAGGGCATCATGAAATGAGTTTTAGAACGCTTTTGTGAGCATTCAGTGAGACAGTGTACAGGTAGCAAGCACATCCAATGGACCTTCCTGTGCACAGTAGGCACGCAGTAAATACTAGATGTTATCTTGTGAAAAGGTAACAAGAATGAACTAAACATAAACCATAGAATGATGTGAACATTACTGGACCTGGAGGTGTTTCCCCCATGAACACGCTTTAGGACAAAGTGGGATTACAGCACATGTAATAGAGAATACTTTTATAAATCCAAATCTAATGATGATAATGATGATACATACATACATACATACATGCATGCATGAATACATACATTTATCTACTGGGCACTGAATCTAGGATTTGTGGATGGTAGTCAAGTACTCTATCCCTAAGCTACATCTCTAAATATACATGTATTTGCTTAGTATAACAGCATGTAATTCTGGACAGTAGATACAGTTGGATGTAGGGAAATAGGACAGAGAGGTGGGAAAATGGAAAAGAGGAAGTTGAAAAATGAAATGACTAAATAATGTATTTATGTTATCAACATGATACTATGATAAAAGTTGCATAAAAGACACATATGTGGATATTAAATAATATATTTACATTATCAACATGTCACTGATATTATGACAAAAGTTACATAAAGGACACATATGTGTGCATACTAAATAATATATTTATGCTATCAACATGTTACTGATACTATGATAAAAGTTACATAAAAGATGTATATGTGTGCATACCCAATAAGTACTCCAGGGAGTCTTGAAATATTAATGGGCTTGTCTCAGAGGTGCTGGGATGTCCAGTGGATTTCCTTCCTCACATGTTGGTGCATTCAGTTGTTTACAATAAGCACAAATTATTTATGCAGTCTGGGAAAAATACCAGTAAAATTAAATGTTTACTGTTGGGAGAGAAAAAAGCAACAGTCCATTTCCATGGCTCTCTGTGAGTGGAAGGAAGAGGCCTTTGGAGTTGGCAGAGCCACTCGGAAGAAACACCACAGCATAAGGTCTGAACAGAAGGCAGACTTATGCTGTGTGGATCCTATGCCTGCTGATTTTCTGTGGGATTGTGTGAACCGGAAGCACTGGAAACAGGTTAACACATCCTCAAGTTCTGAAAACATGTAGAAGTGAGTTATAGACACTCACATCTATGCATGATTCAGCCATAGTGGCTGTATGGGGCTCCAAATTTACAAGGGTTTTTATAAAATACCATGAACGATAAAGTTTTGAGTATAAGCTTCTGCTCACAACCAGATGCAATTCTAGCTCCAGGAGGACACCCTTCTCTGGACCCCATAGACACCTGCACTCACATGCATGAACCTTCACACAGACACAGGCATATACACATAATTTAAAATAAATCTAAACTTTCTCTCATATATTACATCCTGACCACAGTTCCCCCCTTTTTCTTCCACAAGTCTCTCCCTACCACCTCCCTTCTCCCCCAGATTCACGTCCCCACCCCCACCTTCCCTCAGAAAAGAGCAAGCCTCCCAGGGACATCAACCAAACTGGGCATAACAAGCTAAAATAACAGCAGGCGCATGCCATCATATCAAGGCTGGATGAGGTAATCCAGTAGGAGGAGAAGGTCCTACAAGTCAGGGACAAGCCCTGCTCCCACTGTTAGTATTCCCACAAGAACAATAACCTACTCAGCCATAATTTATATGTAGAGGACCTAGGTCAGACCCTCCATGTTCCTTGGTCTCTGTGATCCCATGTAAGGCCTGGTCAGTTGATTCTGTGGGCTGTGTTCTTATGGTGTGTTAGATCCCTCTGATTCCTCTGACCCTTCCTCACCCTCCTCTGCAGGACTCTCAGAATCTCTCCTAATGTTTAATTGTGGAACTCTGCATCCACTCCCATCAGTTGCTGGATGAAGTCTCTCTGGTCTATCTGGTGATGATTATGCTAGCCTCCGGTCCCAGAACACTCTGCAGGCATGACAAACTGTAGATCGAAGGTTTTGTGGCTGGGTTTGTATCCCAATCCCTCCACTTGAGGCCTTACCTGGAGAAGATGGCAATTCAGGTTCCATCAGACACCATTACTAGGAGTCTTTGCTAGGGTCACTTTCATAGTAAATCTAAAATCTTAAAAAACAAAATTCTCTGTTAAATTACATCACTTCTAAGAGGATTAGGGATGTTGTTTGGTGGTAGAGCACTGGTTGCCGTGCTTGGGACTCAAGTCTCTTCCCAGCACTGCAAAGCAATAGCGTACAAGGTTGAGATTCATTGCATGAGTGTGCATGTGCAGATGTGTGGATCAGGGTACAACATTCTTCAGGTACTGTCCCTCTTTTCTGTTTTTGAGAGTGGGTAATTCTATAACTCTGTGGTCTGCAGAGTGGAAAGTGGGGTAGGCCGGCTGGTCCTCCAATCCCAGGGATCCTCCTGTTCCATCCCCAGTGCTGGGGTTACATGCTTGGCACGCCCATCATCTCCCCAGCTCTCCAGCTCTCAGTGACTTCCTTAATTTGGTGTTTAAGAACCTTTACACCCCAGTTCATGTCTCTCCCACAGGCAAGTCTCCATTCTCCTTCTGTTTTACTCAGTGATACCTTGTCCGTCAAATCCTCTCTTTCTTTTGCTCATGTCCTTCTAACTCCTTTTACCCTGAATCTTAATCCTCCCTTGTGTTTAGGCTCAAACCATTTTACCTGGAAGGGCTGGTGCAGGGACCCATCTTTGGGGGCTTCTCTGCCTTCTCCACATCCTGCTTCCTCTTCCAAGGATGCTACTGGTAGGGAGAGGGCAGCTCCATGGCCACCCACCCTTGCTCCCTTAAAAACCTCTTCCTCACAAGCCATTCATTCTCCTCCAACTGGCAAACTTCCTGAGGAACTTGTTCCTTTTCCTTCCTTGTTTTTCCACAGTTCTTAATGTGTTGCCTTGGCTATGTTTAATATGCAGTAAATATGTGCTGAAGGTTAGATAGGACTTTTCTTGAAACCAGAAGTATGTGGAAATCCTGCAATTAGTGCAAGTGTCCTGGCCCTTGAGTAGAAAACAATTGATTTGCATAAAAGCTCATCCTCTAGATAAGAATGCCTTTCATAAACATGGAAGCTTGTAGTGATTTTCCATGCCTTAAAAAAACCTGTGCATCCTGTGACGGGAACCTACATTTGACATAAATGGGATGAGTGAGAAATGAAACCACATGAAAGATATTAAAAATTCTGAGACCCAGGAACAGGAAAATATTAATAAAGATTAATAGCCGCTAACACTTATATGGATTTTATTATGTGCTAGATTGTCAAAATGCTTTACATAGATGAAGTCACTCCATCCTTTAAGCAACCCCAGAGGGAGGCTGCTGTGATTGGCCCAGTGCCACAGAGGGTGAAACCCAATTGAGATGGCTCTGTGTCCCTAGAAGTTTCTTTAAGCTGCTTAATTGGAATGTGGATGGTTTTTGTCATATAGATTTTCCTATATGGCTTCATCTAAAGAAAAGCCTTCACTCTCAAGTACTATGTAAATGAGACCATGTTCTACTCAAGGTGGAATTTAAAAGTAATAAACTTGGTTTAAAGAAAAACTAGTAAATGCACTCCCACCTTCCCCAGCTATTCCCCTACAAAAAAAGAGCTTTTCTAAGGTAAACATCCTTTAGGGAGACTAGGATTCCTTCACTGCCTTTCTCTGAGAATGTTTCTTAAAGCTAGGATCTGTAGCCTAGAGGTCCAATCTCCTTTATTAATAGCTGCATCTGGTTTTAAAGCAAAGGCAGCTTTATTAGCTAACCCATTCAGATGCTGTTGGCTGTGCATGGTTATGATTTCATCCCTCACGGCTGAAGATTTACTGTTAGCAAAGGATGCTCAAAAGAATGTTCTCATAGTCTCCACAGAGAATTCCAATGGCTCCAAAAAATGCCCTTAGCCTCCTCTTGTCTCAGTTCTCAAGGATACAGCCATCTCCCAAGGTCTGTAGCAATCTGGAGCAGAATCATCAGGAAGTCCTTGAGTTTTCCCTTGTTGAGACCTCCTGTGCCTTCTCTGACGGTGATGGCTAGTGTCAACCATCTTCTATGGGATTTGGATTTGCTAAAGTTTCCAAGGACAGCCTTTCTCCACTAAGCCTCTGTTTAAGGGCCACTGGTATGGGCTCTAGTATTTCATGAGTTGGAGTCCTCACTCAGCACTAGCATCTTTTTAAACATTTGGAGCTTGTTCTTGTGAGATGGCTCAGCCAGCAAAATGCTTAGCACCAAGTCTGATGTCCTGAGTTTCATCCTTGGGAGCCACACCCTCTCAAGGAGAGGATGACTCCTGTGAGTGTCCTCTGATCTCTTCATATGCACTGTGGTATGTCTCTGTCTAATAAACAAGCAAATGTTAAAAAAAAATCACAAATGTTTGCAACCAACAAAAGCTCTGGGAAATGAAACTGCCTTGGGCAGTGTGCAACATGTCCTTTTGATTAATAGGTAGTTAAAATCTGATCTAACCTTATTTTTTCTTGTATGGACTCTCTTTACACTTTATAATGTCAAGAGGTTTTAATTGTTAAGCCTTTATAATGATAAAAGAAATGTAAACAAACAAGTGCTTGCTTAACCAACACTTCAGAAGAAATTATATTGTATTATATTCAGAAGAAATACAAACGGAATGCCAGTGGAGTCTCTCTGTCAAAGGCCTGGGAAATACAATGATTGGATTTTTCAGGGACCTGTTTTTCCTTAAAATACCAAATAAAACAACATGATGGGTTATTTTGGCACCATGTAGGTTGTCCTTCTAGGATGAGGGTTGTTGTATATGAAAGATGGCCTGTTGCTGTCACAACTGATGAATTTTTGTCTACATGCTCAGTGCAGGAGCATCTGGAGGCTCAGGAGTGTTTCCAGATTCTATGCCAGGAATGATGATACAGAGCCATTTCTGTAATAGAGACCAACCTTATCTTTCTGGTTTGCGAATTCTCTGTAAGCTACTGTCTTGCCTATCATACCACTTTAGTTCCTAGGGCTTCGTGTGTGAAGTATTTGTAAATCTAATTTAATTTATCTAACTCCCTACAAGTATTACCATTATTGATACAGCTGTGTGTGTGTGTGTGGGTGTGTGTGTGTTGTGTTTTAATGTTGACTTAAAGCATTGGTCAGATTCAACAGGTGCAGTGCAGCATATAGCTCCGGCAAAGAAGAAGTTCAATTTTAGTCTCATGGAATCTGTTGGGCCCACTGTAAAGGATCTATCACAGTGGTCTGGACCAAGGATGGGCTTTGTATTGGGTGGAGATGATAACAGACTCTTCTTGATCTGGTGCTGTTTATTACTGCACTGAAGAGAGACAGAAACAATACCATGTGATTTCCAAGTTGATGTCTTCCCCTGGACCTGGTAGATTCTGCTCCCAGTAGTATGTGTGCAAAGTGGAGGCCATCTTCCCACACGGATCTCAAACCAATGTCCTGGTGATGTTTCCTGGATATTCCTACCAAGGTGCACAAAAGGAAAGGAAACTGTTCTTGTCCCTTTATACAAGTTCAGGCACCAGAGGACTACCAACAAATTACCTGCAGGATACCAACGGAACAGGAGAATAGCCCAGCTGAGCCCTGCCCATGAGAGGCTTGGAACTATGAGAGATGAAATGCTTGCTGCTCTAAACGTTAAAATTTGGAAGGAAATTGGAAATGGATAAGCAGAGAGGAATTAGGTACCAGAACAGACTGCCAAGGACTTAAAGCAGGAGGTAGTTAGGTATTCACATATACAAAGGAACAGCATGTGAGCCATAGCATCTGAAAATGTGTCTGTGTGTGTGTGTGTGTGTACACCCATATGCACATGTGTTACATATTACATAAAAACCAACCTTCAAGAGATTATACCAGCGATTTATGTTTCTCTCTGACATGTGACTCAGCATGCCTTAGCTGCTCAGCTGATGGTCCAAGAGCCAGAAGCCTTGGTTTCCTGTGGCCAATTCTGAATTTTAGGACCTGCCTTTTTGGGATCTTAGCAAGATTCCCAAGAGGTCCCAGTTCTTATTACAATTGGAGCAGCATGGTTCTCAGCATGAATGCTTCTATGTCTGTTACCAATGGTGGGAATTAGAGGCGAATTATCACTTGTACTGCAACTTATATACAATTCCATTCTCAAGAAATTGCAGCATTAGATATTATCATTTTCATTGTGTGGATGGGGAAACTGAGGCTCAGACTTCAAGGAAATATATCTGAAGGTGCAAGGCTCTCTAACAGCAGATACCAGAGTTTCTGAAGTCTGGACACAGTTTCTGATAGGTTCTGGTTGATTTCCTTGGAGGTTGACTCTCAGAGACACTGGTGGGCACAGCCTGAGGGGGTATCAGCGGGTGTAGGTGTGGGTGAGTGTATATCGGGCTATGACCATGCTGGGCAACTGTAGCTTAGTTCCCTGGGAACTCAGAGTCCCCCAAAACAATGAAGTGAGGAAATTCAGCAGCTATAGACAAAGGCCGCTTCTGGGAATGCTCATCTCATGGGCTTTCTGGGTAGTTACCAGTTCACAGTGGGCTCAGTCAGGCAGGGCCCTGGCATGGGAGGTCCAGCCAGGATTAGGGTGACAGATTTTGCGGCTCCAGCAGCATATGCTGTATTCCACATGTACAAGTCTTCAGAGTGAGCAAGGGAGATATCTCTGCCATTAATGAGTATACTTGATATCCAGGCATGACAGCCCAAGTTTGATCCCCAGCCACATAAAAACCCAGGTATGGAGGTGCACACCTGTAGTCTCAGCATTGGGAAGGCAGAGAGAAGAGGATTCCCAGGGCTTGTTGGTAGCCAACCTAGCCAAACTGACCTTCCTTAAACCAAAAGAAGAGACCAAGTGGAGCTTCTACATTAAAGGAGTAGTCTAAGAAAGTAGGACATCACAGAGCGGCTAGTGAGGGTTTTTACTTTTAAATATAATTTTTGGAATTATAATTATACTATATAATTATATCATATAATAATAACTCCAGGTTCAGTGAGAGGTTCTGCTTCCAAAACTGTGGATAGTGATTGAAGAGGACTCCTGGTATTGACCTTTGGCCTCCATGTGTGCATGCACAACTCCCCCCCACCCCAATACACATACAAATATGTACCCACATAGACACATATACAGATTCCTCAGAAAGATTGTTTCCTCTTAATTTTTATGTATTGGATCAAATGTAATTTCAGAATTATCTGAGATATTCACACAGCCCTTATTCCCAGGGTGCTATGTTGCTGGTCAGATGTGTAGAGAATGGCCTTCAAGCATCTTCCCTTAGTAGTAAGAAGGTTTTCCTTTGCTGTATCTTCTAGCATTGTCTTTATACACATAGCACTGTACTCTGCTTTCTAGCTTAATATTTCATCAGTGCTTCCCCTGTGGCTACTAGTCTAACAGGATGGTTCTGAACGGCTATATCACACTCTTATGTAGATACAAGACACCCCAAGGGAGTCTTCAGCTGCTTCATATCCAGATTGGGAAGAACAGCCTACATGGCCCATGTGTGAAACTGCAATTTAATTATCAATTGTATTTATTAATAAGTATAAACTATAAGATTAGGCCGGCAGAGCAGTTAGTGGACTGGTGAGAAGCCAGCAGGCCTGGCCTGCCTTAACTGGCAGCCTGATCTGTTGTGAGGAAAAAGCCCTGGATCAAGGGTGGTCTTCACTACCTGCAACCTAAATTCTATTAACTAACATCTTCATTAATAACTATAAGTTGTTATATTAGGCCGGCAGAACAGCCAGTGACTTGATGGGAAATCGGCAGGTTTGACTTGCCTTAGAAGTCTGCAGGCCTGGAGGGACGACCTGGTGGTGTGGTCTGGCAGCAAAACTGGCAGAGTATCTGCTGGATACTTATTAATAACAATAAACTATTATATTAGACCAACAGAATTGCTGGCAGCCTGGAGGGACAGTTGCTGGGGTTCAGTGGGAGGCCGATGGACTTGGATTGCTTAGACTGGCGGCCTATAGGCTGCCCCAGTCCTTTACCCAATAATTAAATACACCAAGACCTTTTAATGTTTCAATGCGTATCCCTTAGCTGAGCAGACTCTAAATTAGCTAATCTAAATTAACCTGGACCATTTAATTCCAAACAGCCCTGTGGCCTGTTGTTACCTTTCAGAGCTCACAAACATGTCTGTCTGCTTCCATGTCTTCTGACAGAAAGAGAGATTCCTCTGTGTAAAAACACAGGTTTCCTGTTTCCGTCTCAGGAAGTCCCACTTTCCTATACTCTTTCTGCCCAGCTAATTGGCTATTATTGACTGTCATTAACCAATCTAGAGAATGTCTCAGAAGGAGCGGTAACCAGATCTCAGCATTGAAATCAGCCTATCAGAAGCAATGTATTAGACCTTCCTCCAACACGGGTGGAGGGATACTTCAACAAGCTAATGGTGACCAAGGACTTCTATGGGTTTTATAGCATTTCAGAAATATGTGCTAAAACCATACTGCCCACCTGTAAGACAGATACACATTAGGGGATTGTGAGCTGACCAGGGAGAAGTTAGATGGCAAACGACTACCATTAGAAGAAAGGATCAATTGGCTAATGGCCAATTTCTGATCAGCTTGAAAGTATGGGTCATATAAAATGCCAATGAATTTGTGCCTTCAGATCTTGTATCCTATAACTCATAACAGAACCTCTGTAATCATAATGAAACTTATGAATGAAAATGATCTTGGACCCTTGGATGCATATTCAATAAGTTACTGGAAGTAATGCAGTAATGTGGGACTGTGTATTACATGACCATATGAATTGCTGGATGTGTCAGTCAGCTTCCTGTCACTGTAACAATGTACTTGAGACAAACTAACAGTTAATTTGGGCTCACAGTTTTGGAAATTTCAGCCTGTGGTCAGTTGGCCCTATTACATTTGGGGCTGTGAGACCATGACAAAGCACCTGACAGAGCAAAAAATCCACTCATCTCAAGGCTGATTCATGAAGGAGAGAGAAGGAAGGGCTCCAGAGACCCAGTTGGGGCACCTAATAGCCAGAAGGTTCTTTAATAGGTCCCATGTGGAGTCCCTGTGTGCTCACATTTCTGGACACTTGATCCCTGCTGTTTGGGAAAGTTGTGGAGTCTTTAGTGTGCGGAGTCTTGCTAGAGGAAGTAAAATCACTAGGGGCAGGCTTTGAGGGTTTATAACCTTATCCCACATCTTGTTCTCCCTTTCTTTCTTTTTTTTTTTTTTTTTTTGGTTTTTCGAGACAGGGTTTCTCTGTGTATCCTTGGCTGTCCTGGACTCACTTTGTAGACCAGGCTGGCCTCGAACTCGCAAAGATCCGCCTGCCTCTGCCTCCCAAGTGCTGGGATTAAAGGCGTGCGCCACCACTGCCCGGCTTGTTCTCCCTTTCTGTTTATAGACAAAAATGTGGTCATCTACCAACTTTCCTGCTTTTAGGAACTTTTCATAGAATTCTCTTGTCTTTGATTTTATTCCTCTTCTGAACATTTCCTATCGCCAGAGTGAGCAGTCATAACGTTCTAAAAATATATAACTTAATGTTTTTTTGTTGATTATTTGTAAATTTCACATAATTCACCACAATCACATTCACTTCCCAGTCCTCCCAGATCCACCTCTTATGACTGCCTCCAAAACAAAAGAAGAGAGAGAGAGTAGATCTTCTATGTTGTAGAAGGAGTCTAAGGAAGTAGGAGACCATAGAGTTGTTGTGGGGTTTTAAATTTTTTTATATATTTTTTGAATTATTAAATTATATAATTATATTATTTCTCCCTTCCCCTTTTCCCTCAAATACCTTCCATGTACCACCTTTCTTGTTTCTTTCAAATTCATAGCCTCTTTCTCTTTAATTGTTGTCATATATATGTATATATATATACATATATATATATATATATATATATATATATATA
>CAJQZJ010004856.1:1611126-1623225 GCA_907164525.1 Lophiomys imhausi
TTCTTCTTCTTCTTCTTCTTCTTCTTCTTCTTCTTCTTCTTCTTCTTCTTCTTCTTCTTCTTCTTCTTCTTCTTCTTCTTCGTTTTCAGGTGTGTACCTAAATTACTAAATGAGATCTCTCCAGTCTTTTATGTAGCACTTAGTGCTGTGAACTTGTCTCTTAGAACTACTTTCATTGTGTCTCATGGGTTTGGGTATATTGTGTTTTTATTTTCATTCAATTACAGAACATTTTAAATTTCCATATTAACCCAATTTCCATTCAGTAGTGAGTTGTTCAGCTTCCATGAGTTTGTGAACTTTCTGCTGTTTCTATTGTTGACGTCCAGCTTTAATCTATGGTGGCTAGATAGGAAGCATTAGGAGGCATATTGTCTTGGTTGTTTACATTTGTGTTTTAGGACCGGGATCAAATCATTGATGTTAGAAGTATTTCTTGGTGTAGAGATATGGTCTTGCCTTTATTGGGTAGGTATTCCATTCTTTGGTTGCTGTTTTCCACTCTGGGCCTTAGCAAGTGTGGTGGCTGTCTGGTTCCTGAGTCCCACCTATGTGTGGTAGCTGTGAGTCCCAGGTAGAGATCTGATCTGTGGGTTGGTAGGGAGTCACAGAGGAATGGAAATGGACTAAAAGGGAGAGCAAGGAAGAACTAGGGGACCCTGGGTGCTGGGTCTGCACCAAGAGAATGAGTCCCAAGTTCCTTTCCTTTTTTTAATTATAGTTTTCCTCTCTCTGTCTCTCTGCCTTTGTTTGTCTCTCTCTGTCTCTCTGTCTCTGTCTCTCTCTCTCTGTGTTTGTGTGTGTGTGTGTGTATGTGTGTGTGTGTGTGTGTGTGTGTGTGTGTGTGTGTGTGTGTGTGTAAGCAAGCCAGAGGTCAATCACAAGTGTCATTCTCCAGGTGTCTTCCACCTTGGTTTTGAGACAGGGTTTCTCATTGTTCTGTAACTTGTCATGTAGGTCAGACTAGCTGACCAGCAAGCCCCAGGTTCCAGGAATCAAACTCAGGTCCTCACCAAATGAGCCATTCTCCCCAGCCCTAATTATAGTTTAATAACACCAGGCTCAACACCAGTAATGTGTCTTGTGTTATTTCTAGGTTTTTGTTTTGTTTGGGTTTTTTTTTTTTTTTGGCTTGATTTATGGTCAACATTTTATAATCACACCACAAATTCCTGTAGAGCAGGTGTGGCGAGCCCTACAGGTCTCTTGCATTCAAGTTCATTGGTTATTTAAATCCCAAATTTCACACATTATTTGTTACCAGAATTTTAGCTACTGCTTGTCCAATTGACTTCTACTTTTAAAAACATTTGTTTGCTTATTATGCTTTGAGAGGGGGAGCCATGTATGTGTGGGAGGGAGCATATGTGTTGTGTTGTGCATATGAGGTCAGAAGATAACTTGCAAGAGTTGATCCTCTCCTTTTACCACCCGGATCCCAAAGACTAAACTCGGGTGCAGTCTTGGTGGCAGGTGCCTTTCTCTGCTGCACTATCTCTTTAGTTCCAACTGACTTTTTACACACTAACATTATGATTGTAAATCTTCTGGTCTTCTAGTCTGTATGGTCATATTGCCTGTGCACTGTAGATTTTAATATAACTATTCATCAAGGCAGATATAATCTCACTATGGTTTTCTTTTTTCTCCATTCTTTTACCTCTCTCTCTTTACCATCTTCCCTTTCTGTCTATCCTTCTTTCACTCCTCCTCCTCTTCCTCCTCCACCTTCCACCCTTCCTCTCTTAAGTGCTGGGCTCAAATTCAGGATCACAGATGTTCCCCAAGCACTCTGCCACTCAACTACACCCCCAGCTCAAGGGTTGTGTTCATTCTCACAAAATTTTCTATTTGTTTTGTTTAGTAATTTTACATGTCTAACAATGACATGGTGACCAACATTTCTGGTGATGTTAGTGACAATAATTATAAGGTAGATGGACAAAGAAAAGGGGCCACCTATAAAGCACACTGTTCATGCTCTTTTATTTTTAATTTTTTTTTAAACACTGAGGCCAGTTTTCAACAAAAGCCATTGCCGGGATAGGAAAGCATGGGATTACACTCTTGGTTCAGTCCTGGTTCTGAAATGGCATCCTTGGTCAGGAAGTCTGGTGTCTAGATCCCCTCCCCTCCTGGCACAGCTCAAGCTGACTGTGCTCTATGACTTGGTGGACCTGGCACCTGGGGACATATGTCCATTCTCCTCTATGGCCTCTGTGTCCATGTGTCTGTGGTCTCCTATGCTCTGACCTTCTGTTGAAAGCTGAACATATTTTGAGGTCTCTGTCTTTTCTAATGCCAGATCTCTGTGTTCTATTAGCCTTTCTATGTCTTTTGGGTCCCCCAAAGTGTCCAAAGTTCTTCTGGGAGCTCAAGGTCATGAACCTATCCCTTCCCCTTGGTCAGCCATGTTGCCCATTTTCCCCCAAGTCATGTGAGCTAACCCGAAAGGTCCCTGAGAGTGTAAGCCTCTACAGGCTAAGAACCATCCCAGGCCTTGCTGTTCTCAGGTTCCTCCCTGGTGCCTGGGCCATCCTTTGGCTCTAGTCCTTTCTGTGTTCATTGAAAATCTGGGACTTTGGTAGTTAATTTGTACTTTAAGTCAAAGATGAGTCTAAACCTAGTGTTAAAGCATGATGTCATCCTAATGCCTTCCTTCACTAAGTGCCTCCTGGAGTTACCTGTGCTGCTGATTGCCAGCACATCCTGTTGATTTTATCTTTAGGATGTGTCCTGGCCCAGGCTGCTCTTCCTCTCCACCCTTCCCTTCCTAACAGGAGCTGCCTGCTTGCTCAGTTTGTTTTGTTTGGATTTCTACAGGGCGTTCCAGATTTATCTCCCCGATGCCTATCTTCTTGGCAGCTGAGTGATTATTTTAAAATGTAAATGAGATCATGTATGTTTGCAAGACCCAACCAAAGCGCCTCTTCACATGTGAAGTAAGCCTGGCACAGTTTCCTGGCCTCTGCATGGTCTGTGTTTCTCAGCCAGCACTGTCCTTTTCAGGGCCCCTTCCTTCCCCTCTCTGTGCAGTGAAACCACACTGGCATTCTCTTTGCTCGGGAACAATGCACATTTTGAAGCAGGATATCATGTAGCCCAGGCTAGCTTCCAGTTTGCTTGTAGACAAGGATAGCCTTGAATCCCTAACCCTCCTGCCACCATATTCTAAGTATTAGAATGAAAGCCACTCCCACCATAATTGTTAGTTTGTAGTGCTGGGGGGGGTCAAACGTAGGGCTTTGTTCACACTGAGCAAGAACTCTTCAAACCAAGTGACATCTCTAGCACCCACAATGCCCTTTTCAATTTCAACCATAGCACACACTATTTCCTGATTAATTGTGTTACTATATTTGTTTGTCTATGCTTGAGAATGATGAATAAGGTGCATGACTGTTTACATATGCTGCTAAGCATGTGCAAATATGTAAATATGTTTAAACCTAGTATGCTTTTTTAATTATAGTCATGGTCACCATAGTAACATAATGCAACCCCATTCCTCAGTCCCCGGCCTATGGCCCTTCTCATGGATTAGGTCCTTAATCTTCATGGCAGTCTCATGAGGACAGGACTGTTATTATCCATATTTTATTGTTGACAGAATCAAGCCACAAAGAATGGCAATGACTTTTCCAAGGCCCAAACCAGCTATTAGGTGGTAAAGGGATTTGTGTTCAGGCAAACTAATGTCAGACACTCGAGGGCTCCACTCACAGACTGAGCAAGGCAAGAATCTCTGTGTTTAACTCAGATGTTTAACTTGGGGAGACTGGCAAGTGAAAGAAAATCACATTCAAATAGGAGAAAAGGGTTAACAGAACATAGAAACAGGGAATCTTATTGACATTATTAAAAGAAAAAAAATCTCTTGTTAAGCTGGGTGGTGGTGGCACACACCTTTAATCCCAGCACTCTGGGAAACAGAGGCAGGTGGATCTCTATGAGTTCAAGACCAGCCTGGGCTACTGAGTTCCAGGACAAGACAATAAAGGATACATATAGAAAGAAACCCTGTCTCAACAAACAAACAAACAACAACAAAAAACCCAAAACAAAACAGAAAAAACACAAAACACAAAAACCTCTTTCTATTAAAGAGCGTCAGAAAGTTCCGAGATGGTCTCCACCTTTGCTGAGATAGCTGGTGATGCTAAGGTGAATATTTTCCACCAGCACCGTTTCTGTGCCAAGTGGAGAGGCAGCGTGTGAAATGCTTTAGTTATAAAACACACTGAAGGTTGGGGAGGTAGCTCAGTTGGTAGAGTGCTTCTCTAGAATAAAACCCTGGTGTCTTGATCACTTGGTCTCTGCGAAGAGACACCGCGACCATGGAAATTTTTGTAAAAGACAATGTTTAATTGGAGCTTCCTTACAGAGGCTTAGTCCATTATCATGGTGGGGAGCATTTGTGGCATGCAGGCAGACATGGTGTTGGAGAAATCCACAGGCAGCAGGAAAAGGGTGATACTGGACTTGGCTTGGACGTTTGAAACCCCAAAGCCCACCATCACTGACATACTTTCTCCAACAAGGCCACACCTACTCTAAAAGGCAACACCTCCTAATCCTTCTCATCTAATTGGACCCCCTGATGACTAAACATTCAAATATATGAGCCTATGGGAAGGACGCATTCAAATACGTGCTTATTCTAATCACCACACCTGGGTTCAGTGTGCAATCTCCGTAGACTAAAGTGTCCAGTTGATCGCACATCCAAGCCACTGTAGCCCACCATGAAGAACAGATCAGTAGACAAGATTACCTGCATGGATCGAGTAGTGGCTGCCGTCCCATCATACGCCAGGCTGGTGATGTGGTCTTCCTGAGAGTCACCAAGTCTCTGGATCCCAGTGAACTTAACTCAGGAAACTTGACTATTGGATAATCGGTGGTCCCCAAAGCTGTTCTTAAGCCTGTGGCTCCTGAGTCCATTGTCTCACACAGAAGGAGAAAAATGACGAATGGTCAAGGAATGAGCAGAGTGAATGTAGGTCTATTAAAGAAAATGGGGAGTAGGAAGGATTCCCAGGGAGGAATTCTAATCCGCTGCCTTCCTAGTAGTCTTTTATGAATCTTTTGGTGGGTGTTGGATGGAAATTGGGATTGCTATTTAAGATTCATTTTTATTGGTGTGGGTGTGTGAGTGTGAGTGTGTGAATGATTGTATGTGAGTGTGTATGTTGAGTATGTATGTGTGAATGTGTGTATATGGTGAGTATATGTCATATGGGTATAGGTGCCCCCAGAGGCCTGTATGAGTGTATGCGTGTGTGCATATGGTGAGTGTATGAGTGTGAGTGTATGTGTGTATGTGTGTGTGTGTGTGTGTGTGTGTGTGTGTGTGTGGTGAATGTGTATGTGTGTAGCAGTGTGTGTGTATATGATGAGTATGTGTATGTGAGTGTGTGTGTATGAGAGAGAGGGAGAACGTGTATGTATATAGTGTATGCCGTATGGGCACAGGTGCCCCAAGGGGCCAGAAGAGGGCATTGGATCCAATGAATCTGTAGATACAGGCAGTTATAAGCTACCTATAGTGGGTGCTGAGAACTGAACTCAGGTTCTGTGGAAGAGCAGTCAGCCTCTTAAGCACTGAGTTGTCTCTCCAACCCCAGGACTGGTCATTTTTTACCGTATTAGTATTATTTTGAGTGTAGTGTAGCCACAGGCTGTGTCAGGAAATGGCCCCTCACCTGACCCCTCTGCTGAGCCACAGAAGCAATCGTTTGTTACCCACCTGGTCAGGGGCCCAGTCACGCATGGTGGTTGCCTTGTCCACTCTCTCTCAATGTGCTTCACTCATTTTTAGGCTCTTGATTGAGTCACTTTCTATACGACTAGCTCGTGATCTAACACAGTCTCTACCTTCTCTTCCTAGGAGCTACCTCCTGTTCCACTAGAAGTCAACCTAAGAACCTTCCAGGGATTACCATATCTCATCCTCATAGCAGACCTGGTGATATAGGTGTTGTGACCTCAGCTGAGGAAATAGAGATCAGAAACTTAAGCAATCTGCCCATCATTACACATCCTCAGGTGACAGAGCTGTAAATTGAACCCAGTCACAAGGTAATGACTGCCACCATGGAGTGGATGTTTGCCTAGATGATGCTAGACGCTTCAGGTGCCGACCTCCCTTAGTCTTCATGTAGGTAATGTTAGAGTCTCATTACAAGAAACAAAGGTTCAAAGGACACAGCAATTTTCCCTGTTCTAACTCCAAAGTCTATATAAAGCAGTAACTCATTAGACCATTAGCCAATGGGGTGCTATTGTTTATTTTTTATAACTACTTTTACAGCCCCACATTCTTTCCCTGTGGCCCTTGGATCTCCTTCTTTGTGCTATCAGAAATTTAGGGAAGTTTCCTTTTGGTCACTAGATGATACTGGGGAAATTAGGGTATCCTTGTGACTGGAAAAGACACTGAAGAGGTTTCTCCATCTTGTATTCTTGCTGACACCATTTCAGGTGTAACTAGAACTTGATCTTCTTGATGGAGAATACCATGGAAAATGACCCAACTCTATTCTAGCATCCCAAGGTCAAGATACCTCAACTCATTTATGTTAACTTCTGTTAAACTGCTGGCTTGTGCAAAACTCTCCTCAAGCTGTTTATCTTAGCTCTTGTTAAACTGCTTTCTTGTGTAAAATCTCCCCCTACAGCTGCCTAGAGACATACTAGCATGTAGTTTTTGCCTTTAAAAACCCCTTACCCTAAATACTTACTTGGTGCTACATGTGAGTCTCAAATACCAGAATATAGTCCCAGACAGCTGGATTAAACACTTTCAATTGGCTATAAACTGTCTGAGTATTCATCTTGGTGGGCTCCCTGTAACAACCTCTTGGGGTTTTAAGTCTCATTAAAAAAAAAAAAAAATTCAAGAATGGGCTCAAATGGAAGCTTAAAGGACAATTTTATTTATAAAAGAGTTTAAAAAACCTCAGGGCAGGCAATCTGTAAATCTTGCACCCCATAGGAGTACACTCACCCCAATGGAGAAGAGAAGCACAAAAGCCTTACTGTTTGTGTTAAGACTGCATGGAAGTCAGGTAGCTTATAGCTACATGATGGGGATGGAACCTGGAGAGAAAAAGTAAGGAAGCCCAAAGTACCAGGAAAGGCACACTTAGGTTCTGAGCAGAATCTAAAAGAAAGACAGGAAAAGAAAAGCAAAGATGTGCCTTTCTGAGTCAAAAAGATGGGCAGACCCAATGGCCCTCATGTCGGCTTGTTTGGACTACACTAGGGAGTGGGAATTCTGGGAAGGAAAAGCACATTATCTCATTAATGGGCTAACTTTTCCAAGCATCTAGCATGGTTTAAGGTGAACCCACCTTCCTAGGGGTCCCTTAACTCAGCCCAGCTAGGATGTTAATTCTTTACTCAGGATGGAGATTTCATCCTTTTGACCAATAGAAACTAGTTTCCCTATAATGTACCTTCACTGCTACTGTGTCATTTATGCTCCTGAGGAGGTGACCCTACAATCATTCAGGAGATGGGTTGAAATTGGGGAATAGACAAAATCCATTTTTTTCCCATGTGATAGGCTTTTGATCTCCCTTGGTGACACAGGTATAGGCCAGATTAGACCAGATTAAAAATAATTAAAGACAAGTTTATTAGGAGACAGCTCTTGGTGGGTTCACCAACCTCACAGGTGGAGGTCAATGAAGTCACACACCAAGGCTAAAGGAAGGGGGTTTTATAGAGCTTAGGCGAGGAGTGATGACATGTCGGCTAGGAGCTGGGATTGTGTCCATTCATGGTCAAAAACTGAGCCCCTGGGCGGGCACCCTTGGTTGGGGATAAGGAGTGATGATGTGTTAGCTCAAGTTTTCTCCAAGCAGCAGGAATGTTCTCTGTGCTGGGGTGGGGGGGGGGGCGTTGAGAGAAGGAGGGCAGATGGGGATTCCTAGCTTGTGTGGGGACTGAGCAGGGGTTCCAACCTAAGGTCATGAAAATCTGGAGATCAGTTCTAAGTCTGCCCAGCAGAAGGGCTCAGTGTCTGGGCAGAAGTTTTGGTCTCCACCCAGGTACAGCCTTGAAGAGGAGGTAGGAAGCCAGACATCCCTATTACATAATATTTTGTTATTATATTCATAACGTAAAATCATCTGGCACCATACTGAATCCTCCTGGTATCCAGCACTGTAGGTAATGTCACAGCACCTTTTAATGGAGGAGACAACAGGGGTTGAGAAAGGCACATTTGTAAATGGCTTGATGAAGCCTCTGTTGCAATTTTCAGGACAGAAGAAAGGGCATTTAAAAGTCTCTTTGTCATCCCCTGTGCTGGGAATATACAAAGTGGGATCAGATTTTATTTTTAATTGAATAATAAAAAATACACTATCTAATTTAAAAATGGTTTTCTTTTGGGAGAAGTGAGTGGTTTGGAATTGAATTATTTGCGAGGTATTTCTCCAAAGAGTCTTCAGGGCTAATCTGGTTAATTCTGGACACTTTTCCAGTCTTTCTGTGGCTGTCTTCTGTTCTCAGGATAGCCTCCATTAGCATGTGTATCGGGAAGGACTGAGTGGCTGGGAGGGTGTTGGGTCTGGGAAGCTCATTTGCATACCTCTTGTTACAAAGGAGACCACATCCTGGTTAAGACAATGTGCTGTCTGATAAACAGACTGTCTCCAGTGTCTGCTGGGCCTGAGCCAGTGTGTGGCCGCCTTTGATACAGGTGCTATTTATTCTGCCTGGAAGTCTAAGGACAGGACAAACTGTTACAGGACCTAGGGTCTCAGCTTCTGGCCCAGTGAACCAGGTTTGGCCACACTTCCTCAATACACCAACTGAAATAGCCAAAAGAATAATGAAAACCAGAAAAAGGAGATTTACTCAGTGTAGCTATGTGAGGAAGGAGGACAGAAAGATCCAGTGGCACACCCTTCTCAAATCCATCTTTAGAGTCCTGACAGGAGGATACAGTTTAAATAGGAAGCAAGAGACAGACACAACGAGGCAGTCTGGCCAAGGTGTGGTCCATCATTGTCTCGGCTCCAAATCTCTCCTCTTTCTCATGGAGACAAGCTTCCTTTGGCTGTCCCCAGGCTTTAATATTTTCTTTTCCCAGGAGGAGACTCCTGGGGCTATTCCCCTGAGTCCAGTGGGAGGGACACGGGCAGGTGGGTTTCACTAACCAGCAAGAGGAACCTCTGACCTCCTCCCTTCTCTGGCAGAAATTCCTTGTGTCAGAAATATCTCTTAATATTGTGTTGTGGGGGAAGCACTGGAATTCCCCACACATGCTGCCCTAGCTTGATGGAAAAGTTATAAACAAAAAGGTTTGTCTTCTCTAGCTATAAGTATCTTGGGATTTGGGGAAATCAGGAAAACAGTGCAAGGGAGAAGTACTGATCAAGTTTTGACAGGCTTTTGTTGGTAAATATTTATTTCCACATCTGGTTTCTGCATGTTCTCCTTTCTCCTCCTCTCTCCCAGCCCTACACGTACAGATAAAAGGAAATGGAAGTTTAAACAATTAACAGGGGATTGTAAGACTTGCTGCTTCAGAATCTGGATAAAGTGGGCTGGAGAGATGGCTCAGCCGTCAAGAGCATCTCTTGTAGAGGACCAGGGTTCTGTTCCCAGCACCAGCACAATGGCTTACCCCCGCCTGTAACTACAGTTCGAAAGGATCCACTGCCCTCTTCTGACCTCTGAGGGAATCAGGCACGCACAGGCCACACATAGATACAGTAAAATGTCATACACGAAAAAGGGAAAATAAATCTTAAAAGGAATTTGGGTAATGAGGTAATAATTTCTCTCTTCTTCTTACAGACGGGGTGACTCTGAGATTCATCCATTAAGACGTCCCTAGATTTCGATTTCCTGTTCTACTGAAAAGACATTGAAATCTAAATGCGACTAAAAAAAAAACGTTATGGGTGCCTGAACCCACCGAGAAAGAAAGGTATTCTTTGACTCACAGATTATTTTATCTTTGTTCAGTTAACAATTCCTACAAGCCTGCAATTCCCTCAGAAAATAGAAGGCGCAGCTACTTCCTGCCTGCATTCACATGACCCAGGAAACAGTCCCTGCATTCACATGAGTCCAACTATGCAGGAGCACCATTGGGTCAGTCAGGACCCGCTGCCTCTGAGGCTGCTGTGGAGGGAGGGCGTGAGGAGAATTTGAGATGGGGGTCCGTGTTCTGAAGGGTCACTGATGATCCTTGAAAAGTCTCATGGCCTGAGGCTGCTGAGGAAGAGTGATGAGACAGAAGTGGAACACTGTTGGACTTAGATGGTAAACTGAGAGAATGAGGGGATGTGAGGGGGATCTGAGGGGAAACCATGTGGAGCGTGGCAGGGGCTGGAGGCGGTGGCCCCGGCCCTCTGTGGCCCCGGCCCTCTGTGCAGCTGCTGTCGGCAACCACCTGGGCTTCCAGGAGAGAAAAGCTGCTGCCCTTTAAGTAGCTGCTAACACTTATCCAGGTTCTTCTCTTTTTGTTTCAAGAGAGACCCTCATAGAAACTTATGTAAGAGAGCCCTCGGTGCAAACTGGGACTCACTGTTATCAGGTGATAGAGAGTAAATTTTGGTTATTGTCAGACTAAATTCTTCACTCAGAGGTGGTCCTATTTGGGGGCATGTAACTCATGAGCTGATCTGAGAATATTGAAGAATATTTCCACTTGGACATGAGATGTAGGAACACATCATAGGAAAGCTCTTTGCTTTCTTACCTAGGCCTTGCTCTGAGACCCCTCTCCAGGGCCTCCTTCCATGGAAGAACCCTTCACATTTGGTGACAGTGTTGTATAAATAAAAGAAAAGGAAATCCACCAGAGTTTGGTGCTCATTGCTAATCTAGAAAAAGCTGACATGACTTGACAGACAGCAGCCTCTCTGTCAGAAAAGCAGATCCCACATGTGTGCCATGTGCTGACAGTCTGTAGAGGATGGGGTCTATAGCAGGACTTCACACACATTATTCTATTTCATGCTACAAGTCAAGGGGTGATTTTCTCCTTCTACTCCAGAAATAGCTAAAAGACTGTCTTCGTTACTTTTCTGTTGCTGTTATGTGACAAAACACCATGACCAAGGCAACTTACAGAGGGAAGGGCTTATTTGAGGCTCAGAGTTCCAGAAGGTTAGAGTCATGGTGGGAAACAGGCAGACATGGTATAGGAGCAGCAGCTGAATGCTCATAGTAGATCCACAAACAGGAAGCAGAGAGAGCACACTGGGGATGATGAAAAGCTTTGAACCTTAAGCCTGCACCAGCGACACGCCTCCTCCAAAAGGCCAAACAGTAGGTTTTCACTCTCCTCTAATTCATTATCCTGCTGTGCTCTTTATGGTTTTCTATGTTAAAGAACTATGAGAATGAAGAACTGGGCATTTTATCACCCTCTGATAACCAGCGCTATGCCCCCCCCCCCCCACAAGTCCCTCTGTGGTTGTAGCCCAGCTGCTCTTGTGGGAAACCGTGTTCCTGTTCTCTGCTATCTCTTGATTATCTGAAGAGAGTAGCAGGGCTGCTGCTTGGAGCCACTGTCTCAGAGCAAAGGCACAATATAAAGCACAGAGCTCAACCAGTGCCCGCTCCTCCTTGTCAGCATCTCTAGTCAGTGACTGCAGAGAGGAGAAGGAAGGTGAAGCTCAGGATTTCCACAGCCATTTGGCCTATTTCCCAAAGGTTTTACTAGCAGGTGTTTGAAGACAGGAAGTGGCTAGGGTGTGGTTCAGACCCAGGCTTGTCTCTCTCATCAAAGAAGCTGGGAAGAAATTTGCAGGTCTTTGTAGGTCATTCACATATTTGAAAGAACCCTGGCATTCATGCAGGGTTTGCAGTCCCAGCACACCTGGTTGGCTCATTAAGGATTTTTTTTTTTTTTTTTTGTAATATAAGTTCTTTGCCATTCAGGGCCTGCCTGGGACAAAAGTACATGGTTTTGGTTTGGCGTTCTGTGGTCCTCCAGCTGGGTTATTATTTTTTTCCTTCTTCTTCTTTTATGGGTACTTGAAAGTTTAGATTTTCTTTTTTACCACTGGGTCTAATTTAATTCTTCTTCTTCTTCTTCTTCTTCTTCTTCTTCTTCTTCTTCTTCTT